>OVAF01002696.1:0-14782 GCA_900406245.1 Odontarrhena argentea | reverse complement strand
CGAGCGATTTAGATTTTAACACCCAACTAATCTCCTAAGATAAGTGTAGTCGGGTATCTTAATGGACTCAAAACTTGATACCATCTGCGATTAACCGAATGGGTTAAGGTAGATAATTTGATGTTTGAGGAGAATTAATCACTAGGTTAGATCCACATGACAACATCTCTCACCACCACTTAGTTTTACATAGTTTAAAGCCTTATTGTTTAATACCGATTCTGGTCTTCGAAACTCTGAGAACGGCTCTGACAACAATAATGGAGAGTACCATCAAACATAATAAATAATGAGGGATACGGTTAGAAAAAGCTTCGGGCCGGCTCCACATAACCTTTCGTATGGTCATGACACTAGCCGTACACGTCTATATAAATAAAAAAAATCTTTTTCGTACTCATGCTTTAGTCTCCATTCATCATTATCCCCTCACATCATATGTGTCTTTTATTGCAGTTATAAGGGGGTGTATTCAATCTAAAACTTTCGTAGAGATGATTAGGTTCTAATAGTTGATCAAACAAATTTTTTTTTTTTTTTTTCAAATTGTATCTTTTACTGTATTCCCTTTCATTAAAGAATATTTTTCTACTTTAAAAACAGAACTTAGTTAGCCATCTTATATTTTATTATTTTAAAAATAAAACTTAGATGATTTCATTTTTTTTCATATATATATATATATATTTATAAGTTTCTTTTATAAAAAATATTGTTTTCCGATATGTTGAAAGATTACATTATCTAAGGAAGATTAGCCGGCATTTGATACATATTTAGAAGCTTTCGAGACTCTCATAATTAATCTCTTTTGGCATGGCTCGTATTTCTCGGAATTTTAATGTCAAGACGGATAGTCTAGTTCGTTCGACAAGATTGATGAATCAAAATGTGTATTTTGTTCGTTCGACAAGATTGATGAATTAAAATGTGTATTTTGTAGAGTATGTTCTCTGATTTGGCTTTATGGGACTATATAGAGATTAGTAATAATGTTGCAAAAAAAAAAGAAAAAAATCTATATTTTAGAAAGACATCAAATTATAAAACCTAATATATATAAATATAAATCAAATACCAATACTAACTTTTAAGGCTATATAAAAAAAATAATTGGCGTTTTTGAAATGTGATTCACGAAAGTGGTATTTTAGAGAAGTTTTATGGTTTAAATCATCTTCATGAATTTATTTTGATTTCATTACTAAAAACCGTTTAAATAATTTCATTGCTATAGTTTTATTATATTATTATTATGGAGAATTCCAAAAATACCACACTTTGAAAAAAATATTTCTTATATACCATTTTATTATATGAGAATTTTAAATATGTAATTCTTTTTTTTTTTGGTCAGGGTGATTCTAAAAAGCACTACCATATTTTCAAAAGTTCATCAAATATCACTTTTAACCCATTTTAACCTTTTAAAACTAAATCTTAAATATAAATTAGTTAACTCAAACCCAAAAGAACATATATTAGAAATATCTTAAAATTATTTTTTGTATTTATGGTATTTCAAATAATTAAATATAAAACTTTATTTTTTATAAGAAGTGGTATTTTAGGAACTTTTTCTTAAAAAGTGGTATTCTAAGGTATTTCTCTTTAGAATTTATATAAATAAGATACATTGACGTAAATTTTGTTCAGTATTTTTTTTTAACGTCTGAAATAAATTTTGTTCAGTATATTGTGGTAAATATTATTAAAATTAATTATATTTATAATTAAGTGGTTCACATTCCACGGAATGGAAAAAGCCCGAGCCCATTTTGAAGGTTTAAATTAGAGAAATGTAGAAGATGGCTAATGGCATGCGGCCCACAATAGAATGATAAATGAATATCGGTACGAGCTAGTTAGTGAATCCGCAGTGTGTACCGAAACCTAGCCGCATACTCTTTGCTTCACATCTTCTCCATAGGCATGGAGGGCAAGACGCTCAAGAATTGCTCCACATCCAAAGATGCCGAAGCAGACCATGATGGTGTGAATAATCCCACGGATCCATTGCAGAAAGGTATGAAATTTGGATTTCTTTGCATAATCCCATAAAAACAAGATCTCTGCTCCTGTGCTTATTTTGGTGATATACTGAGATTGAACTTGATGTTATTTTCAACTGCTTTTGTTTTAGCTAAGAGAGAGTTGGAGACCAAATCTGATCCGAAGAAGAAGCAGAAGACATGCGAGGAAAACTCTGAGAACAAGGTCAGAGTCTGATCCTTTTTTCTCTTACACTTTTGAAATAAGTGTCGCTTCAGTTGTGACTTGTGCTCTGAAATCTATGTTTGGTTGAATTTTGTAGGAAGATAGTTTGGAACCCAAATCAGAGCGAAAGGAGAAGACTTCTGAAGAGAAGGTGACGAATTCTTCATCCATCTCATTTTTTTCTACTTTTTAGTCGGTTCTCTTAGCTTGTATACTCCGCTCTTTCTTATTCATTTCTTTCTTTTCCAATGGAATGGCAGGAAATGCAAAATTTGAGGAAGTCTTTCAAAGAGATGACAGCTGCTGTGAAAAAACTACAGGAGAAAATGCCGTACATTTCAATCAAGGTATATGATTCTTTCATGTCGTGTAAGTTTGTTAGTAACTAACTAGTAGGAATCTATTTTGTTGACTTGATGTCTTGGTTTGTCTACAGGAGAAAGAAACCCCAAAGAAAGAGGTGGAACATGATTGCTGTATGGAATCTCACGTTTTAGAGGGCGAGGATACTATTTTGGTTAAGGAACATGATTGCTGTATGGAATCTCATGTCTGCTCACGTGCTTATTTTGGTCATATAGTGAAATCGAACTTGATGTTAATTTCAACTGCTTTTGCTTTTCTTTTAGCTAATAGAGAGTTGGACAACTTGGAGACCAAATCTGATCCCAAGAAGAAGCACAAGACATGCGAGGAGAAATCTGAGGACAAGGTCAGAAACTTTCTCAAGTCCTTTTTTCACTTAATCGGTTGACATAAGTGCCGATTCAGTTGTCTAAGTTAATGGGTGGTTGAATTTTGTAGGAAGATAGTTTGGAACCCAAATCAAAGACATCTGAAGATAAGGTGAAGAATTCTTCATCCATCATACTTTGTTCTACTTTTTATGCGGTTCTCTTAGCTTGTGTATTTCTAGCGCTCTTTCTTATTATAATGGAATGGCAGGAAATGCAAAAATTGAGGAAGTCTTTCAAAGAGATGTCTGATGCTGTGAAAATACTACAGAAGAGTTTACTGATCAAGGCTGATATGCCGGTGATTTCATTCCTGGTATATGTTTCTTTCATGTCGTTCGAGTTTGTTACTAGCTACTTGTAATTTGTTGAACTGATGTCTTGGTTTTTCTACAGGAGAAAGAAACCCCAAAGAAAGAAGAGGAGGAACATGATTGCTGTTTGGAATCTCAACGTTTAGAGGGACCCAACGACGAGGATACCATATTCGTTAAGGGATTTGATGATTCCCTTCCTAGAGGTGATATCAAGAGCGCATTGTGGGAACACTTCAGCTCATGTGGAGTAGTCACAAGAGTTTTTGTTCCCTTTGAGTGTAAAACCGGTGCTTCCGTAGGGTTTGCTTTCATTGATCTCGAAATGGATTCGGAGAAGGCTGTTACACTCCATGGCAGTTTGTTGAAAGGATGGACGCTCGAGGTTATGATGGCTATAACCACACGGGAATACGATGATTGGCGTAATAGCTTCAGAGGGTGTCAACGATGTATTAGTGTTCTACTGGACGATCGCAGGAGAAGCCATGCAGCTAGTAGTATCCGCCGTCTTATGAAAATACGCTAATATTGGTCAGTGTTCGTTTCACCGTTGCTGCTTGCTGAATCTGACTATCGGTTTACCAATAATTTAAGACTCGTTTTTATCTATTTTATTGTATTATATATGACTTTGTGCAATTGAAGTAGTTCAATAATTTAAGCCTAAACTAAATTATTAGATTTTAATGTAGTTTTTTAAATTACTTTGGTTGTCTTCATTCTCTGAGCCCTTCATTCACATCCTCATTGCTTCCATGCATGCAAGATTTTTTAGCTTCTTTGTCTAGTTTCCATTTGAAAGAAATTATAAATGCAAAATCCGCACGTACAACTTTGAGGAAGAAATAACAAAGGTCCAGTGTAAAAGAAGTCAAGGAAGCAAAAACAATGATAACCAAAGTGTCATTGACAGCTCTTCTTGAGAGATTAACGGTATAGAAAGTACACAAAAGATGATATAGCTGCGGCTACAGATAATTTCTCTTCCCCCTAAGGTGTTCGAAGGAGGATCTCCATTGGAAAAGTACACAAATGCGGCTAGTGGCTCTTAAGTTCTCAAACCAGGAGGATCTCCTTCAGAATCATCTAAGAAATCACTTGTGGCTTAGCTTTCCCCCACAACTCAAAACTCGAGCCAGTGACCTTAAACCAGGAAACATTCTCTTAGACAGAAACTTCGTCAGCAAAACCAGCGATATTGGACTCTCTAAACTGATAGACAGTGTTACAGTCTACAGAAACTCAGTTAGAGCGGGTACACTCTGTGCTACATGGATCCAGAATGCCAAAGAACCGGCACAATCAGACCGTAATTACATCTCTCCGGCTTATTACTTCTCGACATCCCAACAGTCTTCTTTTCTGCATCAAGGACCCAGTTAAGAGAGATATGTTAGATGGATCAGTCCCCAGTGTTCACAGCTCAAGTGCAGAGACTGACCAGATCTTGATACACAAGTTTTGCCTGCTCTCAAACATGTTATTGAATCCATGTAATATGCTAACTCACTGTTACTGTCCAATTCTCAAGGTAAACAACTCTGTCTCGATAGATTTTGGTTCAAGAAACTTAGGTTCGGGTTTAACACGTTTGATCTGGTTAAGATGCAAATAACGGACGATCCACAGATAGCTGCAGAAGCAATTTTTGTGACCAGAAGAAATTCTGATTCCAGAAGAGAAACCTTTTTGGCAGACAAAAAAAAAAAGGAAAATCTTATTATCAGTTCTGTTTTGTTCTGGAAATGAAATGCGATTGTTTAATTACCGGTTAAATTTGAGCTTAACGTCTCGTTAATGGTAACATTTGTTGTAACCAATGCTGAGGAGAATTCGTAATTAGAGACAATCAAAGGAAATCCTAGTATTAGTTTTGTTGTTAATCTCTTTCTGTTCGACAACACTAGTTGAGTTCCTTCAATTGAAAACAAGACAAAAACCAATGAGATTTTAGAGACTGATATAGCAAAACCAGAAATGATGATATAGCATAATAGCATTCCCTTCGGTTGTGTGCACAAAATATATAGAATTAAAAGGCATCAAAATGAGGAAAATTTCTTATGGTGCACTGGTCAACTGTCTAGAGAGTAGATGGGTGAGTTGGAAACAAGTGGGTGTGAACTGTGAAGGCATCTAAATTTTTTGAGAACTTAATGGGCCAGGCCCATTCCGGGTAAATGGGTTGAATACCTCATACACGGGCTTACCCGTTTTTTTTTCCTCTTCCGATGACACACGCTTTTCATTTCGTTTTCACGAGAAATCAGTTTCTCTCTACGGTGTTCCTCCTTCTCAGAAGGTATTCTTCTCCTTCTTCTCTTTAACCTCCCTGTCGAATCGCTCTCAGAATTTGATTTGAGTGTTGTTAGATCTTAGGGTTTTCTTTTGTTTTGCGATTTGTATTCCGGGTTTTTCATACGGATTCTGCCTTTGATTTGTTTAGTCCCTTGAATGAATCCCTAGAATCTCAGACCCATGTTTAGATTTGCTTATACTTTAATCCTGGGGTTTTCTCAGTTCCTCTGGTTTAGGTTATGGTTTACTTGAGATTAATATCAGTTCCTCTACTTTAGGTTAATAGCTCCAGTTTTGCACGATGTTGCTGCTGTGGTTAGTATTAGCATTTGCTATCTCATTCATCTGTTTGGAGAATTTGATTTGTGTGAAATTTTTGTTGTTTCCTGCTTCTTACTGGGTTTATAAGTGTAGTGGATAACTTTAATGCTATAATGCTACAGCTCACTGTTACTGGGTTTAGTGCGTTTCTTAAGTCAACGTAACATTACACAACACTCACTGTTCATTTCTGTTATTGCTTGTAGGTTCCACTGTTGCTAGGATATTCAGGTGCAGGATCTGCCTTTGGAGGTAACATGACCTTCTTTGACTCAACTCGCTTCTCTTGTGCACAAGATATTTGTTATGGTTATATCTTGCTGTAATGCTTATGCCTTTTCTTTCCTTTTTTGCCAATCTGCCTCCCACATGCATCATCATAAGGACTATACATGCATATACATACATACACACACTATGATTCCTGAGTTTTCATATATAAATGCAAGTGGGCATCACTGTTCTCCCAAAAATCTCGAGACTACTTATAATATTTTACACCCACTTGTGTCTTTTTGTTTCTAGAGATCTCGTAAAACTGAGTTTATGCGAATGTTCTACTACATATTTCTCTTTAGAAATCTGTCATTGATTGATATGGTATGATATGATATGGAACTAATTTGTTTCTCTCTCTATATGATATACTCCAATTTCCAAATGAAATAGAACTTTTTGGAAACTGTCTCTTTAGTTGTCGCATATAATACACAACATAGAGAATGAGATGGTTAGAGTTTTTGATAATGTCCTCATTGTCTATGAAGCCTCAACTGTCTATATTATTTACAATCTCACTGTCCTCATTTTATAAGGGTTTTGTGTCATGCCGAAACGCGGTAGGGATTCTGATGGGTCTGGCTCTCCTGCTGCTCCGTTGTCGCCGGATGCTGACCTTTTGAAACAGTGGGTTACCGAGTTTCACTTTACCAAAGGTGATTCTCCCATTCCCACATGGCCTCTTGTAAATCAAAATGTAAACGAGCTAACTGAGCATGATTCATTTTGGAGCCGCTATTATCTCGGTGTAGAGAATTTGTCACCAAAAACCACCAAGCTTGATTTGTAAGTTCTTTCCGTACAATCTTTTCTTTTCTCTTTTTGTTTCAGTTTCTTCCTTTACATTTATCCCAATACTGTTTCAGGAAAGATTTCTTTGGTCATAATGCTTCATGTTTCAAACTGTTTCAGGGAAGATTTCTTTGGTCATAATGCTTCATGTTTCAAACTACAACCTATTGTCAAGGGCAGAAGCAGAAGAGTGACTAGCAAATCGGCTCATATAAAATTCCCATCTCTTGAAGACACTAAAGCAGTGAGTTTTTTTCTCTCTTTTATTGTCTGTTTCAAGTTTGGCTTTATTTATAATCTTGTTTTGCAATTAGGCTTTCTATGAGTCGAAAGGAAAAGACTTACATGGCAAACTGGTTCGCGCTATGCGTGCGACCTCTAATTTGCACTCTTTCCGCGTAATTGGATTCGAGGCACCTGTGGATAGAAATGCTCTTGAAGCTCAACTCACACAGGTGTTCCAACAACCCGACCGTGGGTATATAATTAAAAAGATAACATTCCCTAATGAACAGAGAGGGTCAGTTTTCTTTCTCAAACACTATTAAGTTGTGAAGCTTTTATTCTTTGTGAAGTTGTTAACATTTGATTTTTTCCTTGTAGCTTATGCTACCTGCATCTGTGGGTTGAAAAATCCATGGAACCGATCATGACAAATGAACAGATTGATGGGAATGAGGAAGTGGAATTTAAAATGGGAGAAGCCGAACTTGTGATCAGAAAATGTGATCTGACTTTTAGTGCCAACCACTCCTGGTTGGGTGAGGACGATGCTGATCGTATGGATATCTACTGCAAGGTTTGAGGATTGGGATGATGACTAATCAGGTAAATCTCTATATAATTTATAACGTTCAATTCATTTTGGTCTTCCCTCCTTATTTTCATCATCTTTGTTTGTTTTTGGGTGTAATTTGGAAGCAGGTAAAAGACTGGAAGAAGCAAGGAGAACAAATTTCTACTTGAAAGAAAAGGGCAAGAGTGCATCTACTTCATAAGAGATGCAAATTTTTGGATTTTGATCATAACTTTTTTTGTTGATCAAGGAAGTCCGTTGTTTTTGGTACTTGTTGAGTTACCTTCTTGCTCATTTAATCCTGCTTGCTTGTGAATATAATCTTAGTAGGTTTCTAATAACATTATCTTGCCTATACTCATCTTACATACTCGTTCAAGTGAAAAGGAAAAAGAAAAATTGGATTACGGTTGTATCTGTGTATAATCAATGCATCTGGTTTTTTNTTTTTTTTTTTTTTTTTTTTTTTTTTTTTTTTTTTTTTTTTTTTTTTATTGCAATTGGAAAACAATATCCTCGTGAAAAAACGAAATGCAGCTGTGGGCTTTTGCATAGATCATTACTGTTCCAGATACTAAGATCAGTGGGCTTTTGGATGCTAATTTGTATCAATGTGATGTCTTTGGTGTTAGCTCAAGACGGGGGATCAATTTGATGACTTTAGTAAAGCTGACCTGCATCTTGATGGAATGGCAAATACCCACGGTGCTCCATTGCATCTGACAATTTATCAACAAAGACCACCGGTCCTGCTTTCCACCGATTCCCCCATGAAGTTCACAATGTCACAAAAGTCTTGGAATAGTTTCCATCCCAACTCCCAAACAAAGCTCACATGAGAGTATAATGCATGATAATGTAACAAAAAAAATACGTTGATCTCAGCAGAATAACAATAACACATATGTCTTTCCAAGAGTTTTGATATAATTTCTTCCGAACCGAGACTACCCTTAGTCTCCGGAACTACTAGAACTACAAGGTTCTCGGCTCCTTATATTCCTGCAGAGAAGGCATGCTTACAACTTCAACCACCGGGAACAGAAAACACACCTTTAAAGGTGAAAAGGCAACGGTCACAACAGCATTGGAGCCAAAGTTCGCCAGAACTGCAAGACTGATCCCTCTCCCTCTTGTGCGAAGCCCAAAAATCTCTGATAGCATTTGCCAGCTTATGGGCCCGAATGACATCAAGAAGAGACAACTGAAAGGAATAAGACTATTAGGTAAAGCAATCCGAGACTTGGTATTGTTTAAGTTTCCAGTTTTCTCAAGATATGCTATTTTATTCTAAATAGTTTTAGACAAAACTATGTAGCCACAATCCACAGCTACCAGGAAGCTAGAGTACAGACCTGGTAGCAGCCAACATAGAATAACTGGCGAGATCAGCTACCCATGTCATCAACAACTGCAAGAGGTTAGTATTGAATATCTGGAAGCATGATACCAACAAGATAAAATATTCACAAAGCAAAAATGGAAAAAAGAAACTGAAATGAGCACCTTGAAACTGGCAATGATAACAGAGCTATGGCCCAACAGTCGTCTGTCAAATAGCCTTTAATGTGTTATTTCGGAATTCTTCATCTTCAGGTATGTGGATATGGCTCTTGAAAGAGCTATGGCCCAACAGTCGTCTGTCAAATACCCAAACATTTTTTTTTATCTTTAGAATATCTAAATTAAATGTTTGGAAATCTTTTCAATCTAAAATTTTGGTAGTTATCCAAATAACCATAGCATTTCTTTTAATTGTAATTTTCTGTTTATAATAACTAATAAAAAACTAGTTACAAAAAATGTAATTAAAAAACCTAGATATACAAAGATATGAAAATAAATGTTAAAAAATAAAAAAGGATGAATAAATTAAATGTTTTGTTTTATTATTACCTCGAAATTGTTTGTAAGGAGCGCACATGAGGTCCGGATTTTTATTCCTCCAGCTTAATACAATTTTCTTCATCTCAAAATTGGTCTGAAAAAGAAACAAAAATAATAATAGATTGTCAGTAAAAATAAATCCTTTTTAAAAAAAGAAATTGATAAAATATATAAAACATCATATATACCTTCCATACGCTAAAAGTTTCTAGTAGATTAAATGGGTAAACCAAAGCTGGCACATAAATAAAACCTGCACTTTTTAATCATCACAAATTCCAACACAAATAATTTTCAAAAGCATTATGAAACACAAGTGTAACGTTTACAAGCACAAGTTCTTTAAGCAAACGGTTAGAAATGTAGAACAAGATCGGAATGACGTGACTTGACAAGTTTGGTTCCAATCTTATGAAGCAAAAAGATTTCTAAGCATAAAATTTGAAAGCTTATGTATGATATATTTTTCTTCAATGACTTATGTATGATATATTTTTCTTCCAACATTTGATTTTGTATAGAGGTAAACATGTTTAGAGCGAATCAATTGAACGGACAACAATTTCAAATTCATCACTCTAGCATTTATTTATTTTCATGTTAAAATTAAATTGGTTTTTACCATTTTTAACTTTAGAATCTGAGAGTTAATATTTGTGTAGAATTTTTGGATTTGAGGACTACTCAACCAACCAATGAAATTATCATGAAACATACCATGAAGCATATCACATAAATATGTGAACCGCATGCAAAAATCGTAAAAAATATATTTTTTTAACCTAAAATCAATCATGTGTTCCTTTTTTTTTTTAGCAGTTATTGTTATCTTTACTTACGAGTAAAACAACGTCAATATAGTTCCGCTTTTCTAAGAATTTGATTAAAAAAAGATTCAATACAGATTGTTAAGTGGTTGTACAAATTTTGTTCGCGACGAATGACATATTGTTCAACTCTTTTCGCATAGTTTGATTTGGAACACCTCTGGATAAAAACGCTCTCGAAGCTCAATCACAAGGATGTATAGGAAGTTAGCGGAAATTAGAAAAATGAAGAGTTGGGTTCGCAACTTGATTGTGCCCTCCAGCTCTCCAATGGCCTCCCCAACTTTCTCCTCCACAACCTCAAGGCGAACATGAGATGTTTTGTGAACCGACTACTATTGTGGTACGAAATATGTCCACAAATACTACGGTCGATCATCTGTAAGTGATCTTCTTCATTTTTTGTTACATTTTCCAACTTTCCACTTTGTAAAACTTATGACATTTTTCAATTTCTTCTTTTGATCGCGATACATTACTAAATATTTTGGTAAGAAAGCCACACTTGTGAAAATGAAGAATGACGAGAATGGTGAAACCATGATTGCTCTCATGTCTTTCCCAACTACTAAAGATACAAAACTTGTGAGTTTCTACTCTGTTTTTCCCAATACTCAAATACTAAGTTTGTGAGTTTTTTTTCTAACAATTTTCTATCTAGGCACTAGAGGAGTCTAAAGGCAAATTATTGAATGGCCGAGTTGTTTATGTTTCTCGTCACCGGTCTAAGTAAGCTTGATTTTGATTTGATTTTTTTTTTTTTTTTTTTGGTTTCTTGTGTGTTAAACTTGTTATGAAGTTTTGATCCTTTCTCTTGTATTCAAATTGTAGGCTCCGTATTAACATCTTATTCGAAATTCATTAGTATTAACATCTAGATAAAACATAGTATTTAAAATATTTACTTATTACTCACAAATTTCTAAGTTTTATAGTAATATTTTCCACAATGCAATATAAATTATTATTTTAAAGTAAAATATTTTCATTAGAAAATTAAAAGTTAACGATGTTAATTATTCGTTACATTGATTTTTAGCTTTGGATCAAAAGTTATGATGTTAAATGGGTACAATATAATTTTGATATATTATTATTTTTTTCTTGTTAAAAAAAAAAAGAAAATTGATATTATGATAGGTTTTAACTTTTTCTTCATTCGTATTCACCTAATGTCCCATTTACAAATATCCTTTCGCCAGAAGTCTTATAATATACCTCTCAAATTCTTCATATTGGTCTTCACTCTCTAATAACGAGGGTCTATAATGGACCGTCATGTCATTGACCTAGCTTTTTGGGATTTTAGACATCTCTATTTAGAAAATAGTCTCTCCTTCATCTTGATTGAGCTAGTTTTGGGATATTTACATTTTTCCCTAGACTTTTGAAAGATATCTCTAAGTTTGTTAGGTATTTTCTCAAATAAGTGGTTGCTACTACTTGTTTAATTTATCGATCAACAACTACATCAAACTATATATATATATATATATATATATAGAATAGATTATTCAAAGTTAGTGATTAATCTTAGATTGAGACGTTGTTGCTTCAACATTATGATTGGATCTTGCTCTTCAAATTTCCTTACAAAAGGAATCATTTCCAAAATGAGATCTGAGGAATTTTGATTTTTATACTTGTTGAGATTATATCAAGACTTGTGATGTTGATGTTGCTCAAACGTGTTTTTGTTAGGACAAGAAATGCCATTAACCAAATCAACGAATCAGTTATTTGCTAGTATCTATGCAAATGATCCCTAGAATTCATTATCTATTTATTGATTGCCTTGTGAAAATTTGAATAGATTCATCATCTAATCTAGTTTCCGTATATCCGAAGCTTATATGGAATCTTTTAGTTACTCCGCTCAGATCTCCTGAAGCTAATTTGAAGGTCTCATTCTTTGCCTCATGTTATGTATAGGTAACTTGCAGGATAAGAAAATTGGTACTTGTGCTTGAAGACTTTTCTCAGTAAGTGGGTCCACATTGAAACCACTTAATTAACCGCCAGCACGACAAACCGAAGGATAGGTTGGTAACTGATGGGCCAGGCCCCGTCCAATCAGTAAACTTTTTAACAGATTTGCCTTAGCCTTAGTTAATCTCCTCTTTCGTTTTCGAATTTCGAGACCTTACTATTACTAATCGTCGCTTCTCTTTTCTTATTAGCATCCACCCATGTAATTTTCTTTTTTTCCCCTCAAACCTTCTTTGTTCTTCTTCGTTAACTACTTACTTTTTAATCTAACCATGTTTGCAACACGATAAACAAAAAAAAAAAAAAAAATCTGAGAATAAGTTACTATATATATTACTCTACTATACTTGTTACAAAAACTCATTAATTGTTGTGTTAAATCTTGGTTGTATATTATATATTGATGTTAGAGAGCCGAATATTATATAGTTTTTGGTATGATTTCACATCAGAAACCATCTGTTAAACTATTGGAGATATAATAATTAATTAAAAAAATGCATCCACATTCTTTTCATATAAGTTTGTTGTTTCCTTTCCTTCTAACTGAATATATATTGACAGGAAATTGAATATATGAGGATGCTCTCAAAGAGATTGGCAAACTATAGTCAATAAATTGAACGACAACTCGCTTACAAAAGAGGAGTTACTGGATTCCTTTTGCATATGGGAGAAGGTGTGTATATATGGTGTTTTTATAATTTTGTTTTTTTGGTTTTTTTTTTTTTTTGACAAATGCTAAGGATCTTTTGATGTTGGTTCTTTTCTCAGTCCCAATTCGAAAGAAGGAAACTGTGAAAACTTATGTTTGGTTTGAGAGGAATTGTCGAGAATTGTAATATTGTAATTTATGTAGGTGTGAGCACAGGGATAATTGTCATATCTAGGGCATGTTCAATTGTTCATCAATCATCATCAAGCCAACATTATCAAAGATCGTTTAATCAAATAAGTCCATGTTGTAGAATCGATTTATGTTTCCATGCAATATAGTTCCACTTTCTTTTGGTGCATGCCGGCGATTTGTATAACTTGCTTGTTAAGATTATATATAGAAAGTTTTTTTTAAGATTATTATAGAAAGCTGTTAAATTTTATTTTGATGGTATCTCTTCTTATTTTTTTCCCTTTTTATGTTTTATGGAAACAATAAATTTTAACTTGGGACTAGTATTAATCGTATTTAAGAATTGCAAAGTACGTAGTCTAAAAAATAATGTTAACTTCGGACTAGCACTCTAGCAGTGCTGGGTTTTGATAATTTGATGGATTTTATCAATAGTCATGGCCCACAAAAAAATACTAATTTTTCATTATTATTCTGTTTTTGTTGTTGTTAACTGCTTTTATTTGGAGAATCTGGACATCCACGAAAACTGCCGTTTTTGTAGGCCCACAAAAGAATAAGAGAGCGATTAATTTATCAATACGCATACTAGGGTTTCTTGACGTGTATCGAAACCTAGCTGATGAGCAAAGAGGGGAAGAGACTCAAGAGATGCTCCACATCCACCGATGTTGAAGTAGACCATGCCAAGCCTTCGCAGAAAGGTCAGAAATTTAGGCATATTCAATCTTGAATTTTGGAACTATATGCATGTCGTTTGTTCTTGTGATTCAACTTTATTTTAATTTTGACTGGTAGCTAAGAGAAAGTTGGACACTTTGGATACCAAAGTAGATAGGAAGAAGAAGAAGAAGAAATCTGAGAACAAGGTCAGAAACTTAAGAATTCATATATCTCTTAATTGACTCTTTAAATCTTAATAGTCCCCTTTTCTTGATTTTTTGTAGCAAAGTGATTTAGAGCCCAAATTAAAGCAGAAGAAGAAGAAGAAATCCAAGAACAAGGTCAGTTTCTGGGGAATGATACCTTTGCAAAAGGTCCTCTAATTACTTGTTCATATATATATCAACTTAATAATTTTTTTTGATGTAGCAAATTGATGAAGATGATTTGGGAAACAACTTAGAGCAGAAAACACAAGAGAAGAAATCTGAGAACAAGGTTAGCTAGCTGCTGCTTTGTTTTAGTTATCTACTTAGTTACTATATACTTATAAGTTTGGCAAATGATGCTTTACACTTTGTAGTTGGAAATCTTGTAATGTCTTTCTACTGAATTTGATATCTTGTTTTGTCTATAGGCGATGGAGACCCACCCCGACCCATGGGTAGCTAAAGTCATCGAGTCATGGAACTGGAGAACTAGCATTTCCGTTAGGGGATATGATCCTTCCCTTTCTCTTGACGATATCAAGAGCGCATTGACTCAACATTTTGGTTCATGTGGAAAGATGACAAGGTTCTATGTTGACATAA
>OVAF01002695.1:0-14334 GCA_900406245.1 Odontarrhena argentea | reverse complement strand
TGAACTGCATCAACAGATTCTGATGGGAAAGGGAACCGAGAATTGTCTGCTCTCACAACCCGCTACATTTCAAAGTATCTTACCATGCGGAAATAACAAACATAGACCAAAAGGTATAAGTACCTCTTCTTCTGCAGCAAGAAAACCGCTTGGCTTAATGTTTTGTTTCCAGCCTCTTTCATACATCAATGATACTAATGGAATCATACATAAGCACTGATGCGAAATTTGCTCTGTGAAAAATTCACAAGGGAGAGTGTTAAAAGTTAAGATTTCTATAGCTACAGAAAGTTACCAGGAGGAAAAGAAGAACACATGATTGTGACAAGCGTTGTCTTGTTCCGATTTGATCAAACTAGAAATTTCGTTTAAAATGAAGAAGCATCTTGGATAAATTTCTGCGTTTAAAAGAGATTGTTGGGCATAACTTCTTAATGGTTATTGACACGGCTTCTCTTAGGTCTGTTAAATAGGTAGCCCAAATAGAATCATGGTTGATTAAATATTGTTGAGAAGGAACTGAAATTAATATCTCAAGCAAAGGATCAAGGTTTCTAGTATATCTTCAAGGGAGAGCTTCAGCAAAGTTTCAGAAGTATTTTAAAGCGTAGGTTGGATGGAATTAAAGTTGGTGATGAAAGTGAAACAAGTCTCTCGTTTTATGACTCTATTTGGTCAATTAATAAGACCTAATGTCCAAGTTTCAGTCACTTTACGAAGTTTAGCACTTAAGACTGCTCTGTTTCTTTGGGGAAAACAGAGTATGTATTCTGTTTTCTCAGTAACAGAACACCTATACTCTCTGTTTACCTAAGGAGATCATACTTGCAAAAAAAAATGTATTAAAGTTTCTTAAGCATACTTGAAAGTACCACACTCAAGCATAAAAACACTTGGACAAATTGATCCAGGAACCTCTCAAGAAAACTTATACTCTCTGTTTTTCTCAAAAACCTTAGTGTTCTCTCTCTTAAAGCGTGAATCATTTCAAACCAAACATATTCCTTTGCTTCTAGTACCTTCTAGAATCTTAGCCTCATGAACTCAGCTACAAATGGTCGGACTATGCGATCTTCCAAATGATACACGCGTTCCAACTACAACATCAAAACAAACTTTAGAACAAAAGTACCTGTCAGTGCCGTCATGTGTCTTAAGTATCAGGGAGAAAGTGCAGCGCGACCGACATACGCAGCAAGTTGGTCGATTGATACCATTGTTGGGAACAACTTCGAATTCACACACCCAAAATTCACAGCTCCTTCTGTTTTCCCGGTATTGAGTGATTATGCTTGCAACGTTGGGAATAATTTCTATATCACATTTCTTTGTATCATAATTATCCTCGATCTTCATCGTGATTATGCTTCCCGGTGAAATACTTCCCAACAGATCTCCGAGTACACACGTGATATGGAAAGTTGTTCCACAATCATCACATGTATAGTACTGTTTGTGTGAATCAACTTCTTTGTCACAAATATCACACCAGTACTTGCCATTTCCATATTCTTGATAGGTCAGCCGAAGAGGATGATCATCTGACTTGTGCATCACCTCTTCCGGAAAAATGGCACACCTGAAATCGAGACAGAACGTACAACCATCCTTAAGACATTTAAATCCAAATGTTGCCTCCTCGTTGCAAGAGCTACAAACATTTGAGGACTCCGCGGTGAAGAAGTATAGAGTATGGGGATGAGCTTCACGTTGAATTATGTCTTCCTTCATAATACACTGTAGATCTACAATAAAGTTGTCACTTTTGTATCTGAAACCACTGGAGCATCGTCCACATGTCAAGCAACGGAAGGCTTCTTGGAAATATGATGCACCCCCGACTAGAATTAACTTCTTTGGGAATAACATAGACCGTTTCTTGCAAGGAAGATTAGCACATGCGTCGTGAAGCAAGTAATCACACTGCTTGCATTTATAAAATCTTTCAGCACCGATCGATTTTGTGCACGCTCTGCAAGTTATGGTTTCTCCTTCGACACTCCCATCCTTTGTAAATTCCATATCATGTTCCTCATGACTGAAATGCTTTATTAAGTTATCGCCTATTACCTTGATAGGTTCAATAGTGATTTCTTCGGGCTCTCCTTCGAGGTCTCTTCCATCCCATATATTGAACCCCGTGGCACATTTCGAGTGGACGAAAAAACTTCTGCATTCCAAGCACGAATAAGCACCATAAGAAGGATCGATCCTCTGATGACAAACTCCGCATTCCAGATCTAAATTCCCAATCTCATCAAGATTATAAGTGAGGGAAATCCGGTGATCATGGCGATTGATCCATATGACGCGAGGTAAGTCAATGCAAGATCTATGGATCATGAAATTGCATTGAATACACATGTAAGGACTTTGATCCCCTTGCTTCCCACATGCGTTGCAAGTAAAGTGGTCGCGTCTTGGCAAGCACGTAAGTTGATGCTTGTGGGTTTTGGGGCTCACAAGAGCAAGAGGTGGTGGATTCTTAGCACATCGTACATCGACCGTAAAGTTGCAGATGGGACAATGGTAGCAATTTTGATGCGGCTCGACATCTCTCCCGCACAGAGTACAACAATTAGAATGATTCTTGGATGATCCACCCTTGATCAATCTAAGAAGATGTCGTGGATCAGAAGAATGGTTGATCTCGGGTGAGAGGGAGGCACACTCAATGTGAAAGAACAAGTCACATACAGAGCATGAGTATAAATACTTCATATTCTTGCTTATTTCTCCAAAAACGTGACATTTAAAAGACAGTTAAATCATTTATATCTCGCGCGGAACCATATATATAGAAAACATAGTAACATATAGAGGGATATTCTTTATTTCTACCATGTACGTACAAGATATAAAAAATTTGTACTTTTAACTCTAAACCCGACATGGCAACTACTCACCAGATCGATACAATAAAAATTGGGTATGCCTCACCAGTCACTGACACATAAACATGTATGACATCATCACTTGTAATAGGAACCAATCAAAATATTTTGTTTGTACACGTCATCTTTTAATAAAAACCAATGAAGAATTCAGCAAGTCAAATGATGCAATCGTTTCACTATTTTAGCATTTTCCAACATCAGGAGCAATCAAAGCTTCATTAAGAGTAAGTTTATAAGTCACCCAAAACACTATTCCCAAACTATTTCACAAAGTATAATGATCCATTTCAGATTTTTAGTTAAGTGTTTCACAAAGTATGTGTTATATAAGAAGCAATATGAAACATATGGAAAAAATAAAAATATGAAAAATATGAGAAAAATGAAAATGAAAAATATGAAAAATACAAAATAAAAAAGATGAAGAAAAAAAAAACCCGCACTGAGTAAAAAACTATATAACACACATTAAAATATAAAAAAAAAATACAAAAGTTAAAAAGAAAAAAAATGAACCATTCAAATATTAAAAATGAAAAATGTAAAAAAAAAAACACAAAAAAGAAACTCGCTGCGTAGCGCGGACACAAATCTAGTTATTTTATAATAAAGGAAACAAATTAAGCACGAGTTTAATTAGATTGTAACCTCTTTTGTAAAACCTTTTTTTTTCAATACTACGAGTTTGTTGAGTCTTTGTTTAATGACTCACTTCCATTAATGTGTGTTAGTTATAATTAGTGGATGCAGTTGAAGGTAATGGCAGGTATAATTAATGAATCAAGTTAGTTAACATAATGTTCATTAATTTCCACGATATATATCATACATCTGACCTGGCTGTTACCTATTAGCGTTATTAAGCAGAAGACTAGTTGTTAAGCATATGCTTTGATACTTACTTAATGAGAAGAAATAAGATAGAAAATGGCAAAATGCTCTGAGCTTAAAGCAACTGGTTTCTTTCTACGTTAATTTTCTACCAGAGCCGTTGTATACATTCAAGTTCAACCGAGAATAATATGTATAACATTTTTGTACTTCTCTTGTAGCATTGATAGTTAGCCTTTGACTCCACCAAGATTAGAAAACGATTCAATGGAACCCCAAACCCAAACCAGACCAAAATAATTTATCTGGAAAATTGGAAACCAAACCATATTTAATCAGGGTTAATTTAAATGAATTTTTCATCCGAAACATCAAATACAAACCGAACCAAAAGAGGTACTTTGAAAATTAAACACTGAAAGTGTAAACATCCATAACAGATTAGGTTTTACTTTTAATATATACTAGCTAGTGAAATTTATGAAGACAATCATAAGAATTACAAATGTACCTATCAAGGTCGCCGTGGATCTTAAGAGCCAACGAGAAAGTGCAACGAGAGTGACATACGCAGCAAAGTTTCCGATTGATACCACTGTTGGCAACAACTTGGAACTCATCAAACCAATTGTGCGTTATCATGCTTCCCGGGGAAATACTTCCAAGCACATCTCCAAGCACACACTTGATATGAAAAGTTGTTCCACAAACATCACATGTATAGTAATGTTTGAGGAAATCGACTTCTTTCTCACAAATATCACACCAATACTTGGCCATTCCATATTCTTGATAGCATAGGCGGAGAGGATGATCATCTGCCTTGTGCTTTACCGTTTCTGGGAACAATACGGCACACTTGAAGTGCAGATAGAAGGCACAATCATCTTTAACACATTTGAATCCCCTAGATACCTTTAAATCGCACCAGCTACAATCTGCAGTGTGATCTGTGATATAGTATAGAGTATGGGGATGAGCTTTACGTCGTAGTGGCTCTCTAGTCGAAATGCATTGCAGATCTACTTTATAGTCGCCGTCTATATACCTAAAACCACTGGAGTATCGCCCACATGGACCACAACGAAAGGAATCGTGGAAATATGATGCACCCCCGACTAGACTTAACTTACGTGCATTTAGAATGGACCGTATCTTGCAAGGAAGATTAGCACATGCTTGGTGAAGGAAGAAATCACACTGAAAGCATTTATAGAATCTTTCAGCACCAATAGGTTTTATGCAGGCTCTGCAAGCTATGGTTTCTCTATCCACAGTCTCGTTCTCTATAAATTCCAACGCATGTTCCTCATGACTGAAGTGCTTTATTAGGTTATCACCTATTACCTTGAATGGTGGAACATCTTCAGCTTCTTCCGGCTCTCCTTCAAGGTCTCTTCCATCCCATATACTGCGCTTGGTGGCACATCTCGAATGGACGACGAAGTTTTTGCATTCCAAGCAAGAATATGCGCCGTAACAAGGATCAACCGCTCGACGACAAACTTTGCATTCCAGATCCAAATTCCCAATATCTGCATCAAGATCATAAGTGTGGGAAATCCGGTGATCATGGCGATTGATCCATATGACGCGAGGTAAGTCAATGCAAGATCTATGGATCATGAAATTGCATTGAATACATACATAAGGACTTTGATCCCCTTGCTTCCCACATGCGTTGCAAGTAAAGTGGTCGCGTCTTGGCAAGCACGTAAGTTGATGCTTGTGGGTTTTGAGGCTCACAAGAGAAAGAGGTGGTGGATTCTTAACACAT
Organism: Odontarrhena argentea; assembly: GCA_900406245.1. Classification (NCBI taxonomy): domain Eukaryota; kingdom Viridiplantae; phylum Streptophyta; class Magnoliopsida; order Brassicales; family Brassicaceae; genus Odontarrhena; species Odontarrhena argentea. The sequence continues at coordinate 8,829 of OVAF01002695.1, read as the reverse complement.
CCTACATCAAGGGTAAAGTTGCAGATGGAACAATGATAGTAACTTCGATGCGGATTGATACCTAGCTCACATAGAGTGCAACAGTTAGAGTGATTCGTGGATGATCCACCCTTGATCAATTTAAGAAGATGACGTGGATGAGAAGAATGGTTGATCTCCGGTGAGAGGGAGGCACACTCGATGTGAAAGAACAAATCACATACAGAGCATGAGTATAAATACTTATTATATATGACATGACAAACATGACATGTGCGATCAGCGACGTCTGTTGATGACGTCAATGTGAGGGGGTGCTCATGAGCCTTTGGCTGTTCAATGACAGGAAGCGGTGAGTTCATGGCGCATCCGGTGTCTAATGTGAAATCACATATAGAACAATGGTAACACAATAGTTTCAAATTGAGACCACAGAGATGACATCGCTTGCGGCTCCATTCCGAACCGACCAAGAGCTGTAGAGGATGGTCGGGATGGGAAGGATGGTTGATCTCAGGAACAGACTCTGCGCATTTCTTGTGGAGATAGAACCCCCAACACTGTGAGCAACGATAGCCGCTGTCCAAGTGACCATCTCCATAACACCCGTCACAAATAAGAAGCAGCCCTCTGTTTCCCCTGATTTGGTTACCACCTACCGGATACAGAGGATGTTCATGAGCTGCTAACTTCAATTTTTCCATTTTTATTCTTTTTGTTTTGAGGAAAATGTAATTAAGGATCACAGGTAGCAGATGAGAAACATGCCTTTCTTTATTATGCTTTTGCTTTTTCAGAGTGTTTTCTTTATAGGATTCTTCCACTTTTTCTTTATAGGGTTCTTTGTCGTTTTTCTTTGTTCACATCCCTTTAGGTTTCTTTCTCTCTTTCCTTTAATTTACTGTGTTCAGTCAAAATTGGATAGCTTAAACATACCAAGTATCAAATAAATTTTGAAAGGGATGAAACATCTTTTGTTTTGAAATAAACAAACACCCCATTACTGTATTTGAAACCGATCAAAAATATTTATCATTTTAATATTGATTCCAAAAAATGATAAATAACTACAGTACCTAATTAATCCATCTGATATGGATGGAATCCATATGTATACACTTCTTGGCACTACTTGGCAATATGACTTGGGTTGCAAGGTGAAGAGAGATATATAATCTATCTAACTTATTTCAATCCTAAACAAAAATCCTATGGATGCCTCTGAATGAGGACATAAAGAATGTGAGTGCAAATACTTCACATGGTATCTTTTGCTCTAAATTTTTTGTGGGTTTAGCTTATGCTCAGTCCTATCAATTGGTCCCACCTACTCAAATAATATCAGATCTCGACATGCCAAGGCGTGTTAGAGAATATGAAGTCCTCTCTGAGTACTAGTCATTAACTTTGTGGACGTAATCCCTGATATGAACCTAAATTCACTTGATAGGATGAGAATAATTGTGAGCGCATAAAACTCTGAACTAGCTTTTGTGGTATTTACCAGCTAAAACTCTTTGTATGCTTTTTTTTAATGATTCCTTTATATTATGTTTCAGATTTAAATTCAGTGAAAATATTAGCAATTCCGGAATCCACTATATTAATTCAGATTTTAATTCAGTGTTTGCTTCTGATTTTCCTCTGTTTTTATTGAACTAAACACGAAATCCGGAAGTGACAATATTAACATGATTTTCAGTTACTGGTTCCTACAAATCATGTTTCTTCAACAATTCCCCACTCTTTGGCCCAAATTTTGTTACAACGATCATAATATTACTATACTTTTGTATTGTGTATATAAAGGTTGTATCATACTTTAGCTAAATGAACAGAGAGAGCAAAGAGCGTCTCTCTATGGCTTGCGAGCAGTAAACATAATAAAAGAATCCTGGACAATATCTTCGTAATCTATGAGACCGCACGACGTGCACACATCCCTGATCTCATCTTGCATCAAGTAATTGTAGCTCTGCAGAATTCTCTACAAAATGCAAAATTATAAAGATCAAGACTAATGCATAGGTTGATAATCACTTTGATTCTTAGAACTCTCTTTACCGCTTGGAAAGGCCGGATAAGCCAAGGAGTAGATGGACTGTATCTTAGAAACGTTGTCCCAACAAACACACCTCCGCTTCTTAGAACACGACAAATCTCAGCAATCTTGAAATATATAAACTTAAATTAGCAAAGTATGTCCAATCTCTGAAACAAACAATAGCAAGTCATAAGCTCAAACTTACAGCATTTGTAGGAGAAGGCCAACAATGCAAGGCAGCACCAGCATGAACTGCATCAATAGAACACGACGGGAAAGGTAGCCGAGAAATGTCTGCTCTCACAACCGCTATATTTGTCGTCTTATCGAAAGTATTATCCTTTTTGATGAATTCATTACACTGACGAAGCATATTCTCCGAATAATCCAGAGCAATCACACCCGAATATTTCCCAGACTTTGCAAACTTCCTCGAAAACAAACCGCTTCCGCAACTAACATCCACAAGAATCCCACCTTCCGCTTCTTTAAAGTAATCCTCAGCCATTCTAAACTGCATTTCAAAGTATCACACCATGAGACTCAGAACCAACAAACATCGACGACCAAAAGATGTATATACTATACCTCTTCTTCGGCACCAGGAAAACCGCTTCGCTTAAAATTATCTCTCCAACCTCTTTCATACAAAAATGATACTAATGGACTCCTACACATACACAAAGCTCACATTAGAGTGAATAATCAGATGATAAAACAAATGGATAGTAGTAAATGATATATACATACCGAAAAAGCTCGGTGGTAATGGGTTTAACTTCATTGTAATCATCCAAATCAGCAGTAACAGTCAAATCCAAATATTCATCTTTACTAGAGTATGTCTTGTTACATTGTCCACACTTGAAACCAGACCTGTAAATTGCTTGTCTGCAGATTCATACAAAAAAGCTTCAAGAGGCAATTTTTTTATAAACATTAACAATGGGTTTTGTATAAATAATCTGAGGAATTAGAGAACTTACAAGTTAATACCTGAAGGTCCTTTTCTCATAAGTGGTTCATAACAAACAGGACACGCAAAGACTTTAGTTTCCTCAGTTTCAGTTTCACTTCCACTTGTGTCCTAAAAGAAAGAATTTCAATTTTACATAATTAACCCTACCAACTCGTAAACCAAATCAAAGTTAAGAGAGACGCACCGATTCGAGAGCCACGGCACGTAGAGGAGTAAACTGAGAACGAGGACGAACAGAAACAGAGAGTTGGGGAAGACGAGAGTGTGGATTTGGTGAAAAGGGTTTGTTGAGGAGACTGATGGAAGAAGAAGAAGCTGTTAATGAGGTCATCGCCATTAGAAGAAGTAGTTGGAGTTTAAAGAATCAACGAGCAGAGAGATGTTTTGGGTTTTGTCCGAAATTTATACGAATCTCTCTGTTCGGTCTGAAATTGAGAGGAGTGAAAAAAGGGAGGAGTAGATTTTGCGTTTCTCTGTAACAAAAATTCTCAAGCACTAAATGTGTTTGTGTCCGAATTTCTGTTTTTTAAGCCGAAATTGAAGACACGCACTTCTCGTTCGTTCGTTCACCAGTTTTTGTGATCGGGTTGAATTTTGGGTCCACAGGTTCTTTAATTGGTTCATTTACTTACACATCGTATCTTTCAGTCTCCAGTATAACTCTGAACATGGATCCAAAATCTGATTTTTTAGTTGTTTGGTGATTATTGAAGATACAAAATAGTGAAATATTTGTTACTGATTATGAGTATGTGTATACTTAAAATAAATAAATATGTTTTTATAGATTACAATAATTTTCTGTTTCAATACCTCTCCTGTGTCACATCACAAAGATTATACATATAGCTTAAGCAATGAAACTGTCCCTAGAATAACTGTAAATATTGGTGGTTGTGGAAGACCCAAGATCCTGAAATATTTGCTACTGATGATATGATTATGTATACATAGACTGAATTTTGTGCTACATTTCACATTAACTATGGTTCGAGTTCACTAACTAATAAACAAGAGCATCATATGTGGAAAAAGTAACAGACAAAATGAGTGTGGAGATCTTAATCTGCATCCCCAAGACCATCACTTCCATCGCCTCTCTTGGTGATTGCTGTGAAATTTGAGTTTGGTTTCTTCTTTTGGGATGATGCTACCTCAGCGTTTCTCCTGAGAACAGCTCCAGGTGATGGATACGGTCTTTGTTGAAACAGAGGGCCCTGAACACAGTTTGATCACACCAAGTTAGGTACTAGATTTTGTGAGAAGATGAAGTTATTCATGATGTTACTGAGGTCAGTATTTGTCTGGTTATGTACTTAAAGAACAAGAGCATTACCGTGGCAGTTGTATCAGCAGCTCGTGGTTGTACTCCTTTCAGTCCAACAACCCTATAAGATAAGAAGGAACCAGATCAACCCAATGTTGTGAATCCTAGAAGCATATGATGTATAATTCTCCCTAATCAGATGATGTAGTAGTGAGAGAGCATGGACTTTATGGACATTACCAGCCACCCCGTGGAGCATCTGAGTAAGAGCTTGGGTCCATTGGGTCCAACTCGTCATCCTCGGCATGAGCACGTTTTTTGCCTGATCCCTTTTTCAAGGGAGGTTTTGCACTGGACCTGTTTCAATCATTGCGATACTTGCATCATGTGTAAGGAGTAAACCACAAGAGCAACTAAAACTAAACCTAGTACATGGAGACCTTATAATCCACACTACATGCACTGTGTTCTATCCTTAGTTCTATGTTGATAACTGATACATTCTATTAGCAGAGATCATGTCCTTCCAAAAAGAGAGACTGAGAGAATATCTGTATCCAAATAGGTTCTATAAATGTTTGCTATCAGAAATACTTAGAAGGAGACCGGAGTCCAACACTAGCTCTCTTATGGAACACTAGGTTTTTACTTTTTATATAAGGTGACAGACCAGAAGGATCTTTATTCTAGTACTGAAATTCTGAGAGATGCATACCTCTGATTCGGATCCTTTTGCCCAGAATCTCCTGCATTTGTGAAGAAGTTTAAACTTGCTGGCAAGTACTGCTGTTCTGGGAGATTGAAAACTCTGCATTCCAAATAGTATAAGTCCTATTAATCGAAGGCATAGAGGGGAAGAGGCCCCAAAAATATGCAAGTAAACAAAGTCTGACTCTTTATTCACGCTATTGAATGCTTTCTATTAACACAAAACTCAACCAGTAAGGAAAGAGCACCACAGTAAGAGTGGTATAAGTTTTTTGACATTCTCCAATCAAAGCAGACTCTATACCGCAATCAAACTCAAAAAGTATATCAAGAAAATGGACAGACCTGGTACAGTGGACGCAATAACCCCAGCTCTGGACAAGGCCCACTCCCCATCCACCACATCCACTGCATCTTGGCAGCTGAGAGGGAGGATGCTCCTTCTTCCCATTAGTATTTTGGGCGACACCATAGTTAGAGTTTGTGGTAGGAGGCTTCTCTAAAGAAGCTGGGGGTTCCCATTGTGATACATGTGTCTTTGTATTGTAGTAGTATTTATGGCCTGTGCATTAGGAATAAGGTGAAGAGCTCAGGATTGCAACGAAAACAGATAACCATTGCATGTAAAGTGCAACAGAAATTAAAAGATGCAATTAAGGCAGAATAAACTTCCATCAGAAAACTTGAGGATTTTCTCTTTCCACCACGATCAGAAAGATGTGAAATTTATCCATCCATATGCAATATGGAGCAAAGAGCTAGTCCTAAATGTGTAAATCACATACCAGATGTTACATCAAGTGTTTCAATCCACTCTTCTTTAGGAGGCAAAGGTGGTGGCATACTTGAAACGGTGGTGGAAGTTAACTCAAGAGGTCTTTCCCACTGAGATTTTCCGGTATGCTGGTTATAGTAATAAGTAGCACCAGTAGCAGGATCTTTCACGTCTACCTGAATGAAACAGAACAAGTTTTAAGTGGCCTACCTTAACAGCTAAAACACGAATCATCGGAACAAGAAGTGACCATCCTTAAGCATTAAAATCTATAAGACCATTTGTGATTTGTGTTCTGTGTATGACCACAATCTCACAGACATTTGGAGATTCTCAAATAATCAACACAGTTTCAAAGTAGATAAAATTATATAAACGTAGAAGATGAGAAATTAATTATCTATCATTCATACCCATCCTAATGGTAAGGTGCTTGTATTTGTTAGAACAGGTAAACTTGTCTGTCTATCCCAATTAGCCAGTGATGTCTGCAAATGAGAAGAATCACAAGAAAACAAAACGTCAAACATGGTCAAGATAGTAGACATTTGTCAACAAATATTACAGTGTGAGAGATGAACAATTACATCTTGCGTGTTGGATGTAACAGCCCCTGTATCATCTCTAAGAATTCCCCTGGCCTTTAATCTTTGTTTGAGATATTCAGGCAAAATGTTTGAAGCATCCGCGGGTTCAGGCTTCCCACTGCCCTGAGAATGGCCTGCATATGCAACTCCACCCGGTATACCATAACCATTTCCAACATCCACATTACCTAACGCAGAAGAAAAAAAAAAGTCAGCAATTGGACCGGCTCAGTAAATTTTCCAAAATGCTAGAGCTTATGAGCTACAACTAACCTTCTCCGCAAGTACTCACACTCCCACGCTTTGCGGCTAACTCTGCCCGATGATCTGCAGTGAACTTCAGCAAATGTTCCTGTATAGTAACCAATATGCATAAAACTTAGGAAAATACCTTTACTGACAACTTCATGTTCGTCACTAACCAATTAATAAAGCAGTCGTAACAGTTACAGACTTATGAATTCACTAGCCACTTGAGAGAATCAAGAGAAGAGTGATTTTAAACCTTTAGAGCATTGGGGTCAGCACGAACACGAAGAATATCAGTGTTATGCTCAGACTCTCCATCTACTGAAGTCCCAGACTCTCTGAAATAGGATCAAGATCCCAAATAAACAAAAACCACTTGAGAAACGAAAAAAATGCTCAAGCCCAATTGCACAAGATTAGCAGATGGATACAAAAGACAAACCAAGAGAAAGACAGAACCTTTGACCTTGTATGATCTTCTGCGTTTCAATTTCCTGAAAAATTTCACAACACAACACCAAATCAACATACCAAAGAAAGTGACACAGCATCGTCCGGTAATAAAACTCCCAAATTTAACCGAAAGAAACAAAATTGACGAACTTGTTCGCGAAGAACAGCATTGCTTGCAGCAGCTTCAATGGACTCTTCTGATTGATTGTAGTGAATCGAACTTCCATAGCCATAACTAGATGTCTGGTTATAAACAGAAGAACCGTTCTGCTGTTTCTGAATCTCGTCTTCCATGGTTCAACCTCAGAAACAAGAATTAGATTCGGTTTCCGCCTGAGACTGAGCTTCGACGTAATTCACTTCCGATTAGATTGATCAAACAATTGACGAGAAGTCGCGTACCAGAGAATCGAGCCCTAGCTTGTTTCAGTGGCGAGAGCACTTGGTCCCATATTCTTAGGCCCGTATTTAAAAGGCCCATTTAATATTTTGTGTACAGATGATTTTCTTTTCACCCCTATATAGTTATATGTAGGCACAGCATTTTTCCACGGAACCCGAATCAATCGAAATCGAAATCAAATCGAATCAATTTATCTAAAATATCCAATCGATCCACAATTCCTAAAATTAGAGAACCGGAATTGAACTAATAAGAATGGAAGGACCGAAGGAGTACTCAAAACACAAATTGACCCATATACAATATGTTTTAGGTTGGATATCTAGATAATTTGGATTAGATTACGATACTAACATATCAAATTTTTGGAATAGATCAGTTTATATCATATTTTACTTCCACATAAAACCATGAACCAGAATTTTTTTTTTATATAATTGATTATAAGTATGTTTTTCGTCGATAGTAATTGCTGCTAGCTTGATTTAAGAAGGACATAGATAAAGGCAGAGGCATGCAAGCGTGCCGCTAGTTGCTCGAACCCAACAATCAAAATAAGGTGAAAACATATGGCATGCTCAATGAGGATGTCCATTTACATACAATTGTTAAACTAAGAGCAAAACTATAGTTTCAGTGTCAAACTAAATCAAGGTTAATTAGTGCTAACGGATGAAATTTTCACAGTTTCTTTTTCCAAATTCGGGATCAAGAGAGCGACCTTGAACCTCTTGAAAAAAGGTTTTAAAAAATAAGATGAACAACATTATAAATCTTTGGAGTAGATTTGATCGTAAAGTTTAGATCATAGTACTTTACTCCAACATAAAATCATAATGAATTGATAGGCCTTATTTTTAATTGATTACAAGTATTTTCTCGTTTGTAATTGCTGCTAGTTTATAATATGTAAACATTATGAAAAGAAAAATTAAGAAGGACAACGAAAAAGGCAGAGACATTCAAGCTTGCCGTTAGTTGCTCGAATGCATTTGGCAGTTCCCTTCTTTAATTGTCGGCACAGAGATTGACACGAACCACCAAGACTACAATCTGTTCCTGTTAAAATTGTTAGCTTATTATGTGTTTGAATTAGTCTTTGTTCGAGTCAATAAAAGTCCTAGTCTTTTGGAGAACGTTGAGTAGAAGTAGTAGTCAAGTTGTTTAGTTGTTCCTAGCTTTTAGCTAGTTCTGTTGCTTCGTTTGTTTCTATGTAAGGCTATTTAAAGCCATCTTTGCCAAGTCAATAAAGTATCACTTTCAGTTTAATATTTCACATTTGGTATCAGAGCCAGTGAAAAAGAAAAGTTAGCGTGAGAAAGTGATCAAAAAGAGAGATGTCAAATTCTGAGAAGTTTGTGCAGCCTGCAATACCAAGGTTCGAT
>OVAF01002693.1:0-14795 GCA_900406245.1 Odontarrhena argentea | reverse complement strand
TCTTCGGTCACATAATTAAATCTTATGATTTAATTATGTTCCTTGCCTAGATTAATAGGTTATCCTAAGGAAACTNTTAATTATGTTCCTTGCCTAGATTAATAGGTTATCCTAAGGAAACTAAGGCATACTATGTTTACAACCGTTCCGAGAACAAAGTGTTTGTTGCCCGGAATTGTGTTTTCCTTGAGAAGGAATTTCTTTCTAAGGGAAACAATGGGAGTAAAGTAGATCTCGAAGAAATTCGAGAAACACAGGAGTCTGCTCAACCACGGGAGGAAGAGCAGCCGTTGGATTCCTCACACGAGGTTGAGGAATCAACACCTGTGGTGCCTGAAGTTCGCAAATCCGAAAGGATCTGTCATGGTCCCGAGAGATATGGATTTCTCGTGACTAACTGTCATGATCTTTTGATCGTTGATAGAGACGAACCTGCGAATTTCGCGGAAGCAATGGTGGGACCTGACTCCGAAAAATGGCTTAAGGCCACAGAATCCGAAATGGGATCCATGTCAGAAAACCAAGTAGGTGACTTGGTGGATTTACCTGTTGGCACGAGAACCATCGAGTGTAAATGGATTTTCAAGAGGAAAATCGACATGGATGGAAATGTAAGGATTTACAAAGCTAGGTTGGTGGAAAAAGGTTTCAGACAGATTCATGGTGTAGACTATGATGAAACCTATTCCCCAGTANGCTTTTCATGATTATGAAATTTGGCAGATGGATGTGAAAACCGCCTTCCTGAATGGGATTCTGGAAGAGGGTGTGTAAANGATGAAACCTATTCCCCAGTAGCTATGTTGAAATCTATTCGGATTCTCCTAGCAACTTCAGCTTTTCATGATTTTGAAATTTGGCAGATGGATGTGAAAACCGCCTTCCTGAATGGGATTCTGGAAGAGGGTGTGTAAATGACACAGCCTAAAGGGTTTGTCGATCCTAAAAGTGCTGGGAAAGTTTGGAAGCTTAATCGATCCATTTATGGATTGAAGCCAGCTTCTCGGAGTTGGAACCTCCGTTTCGATGATGTGATCAAATCGTTTGATTTCATCAGGAACGAAGAGGAACCGTGCGTTTACAAGAAGACTAGTGGGAGTGCTATTGTGTTTCTCATCTTGTATGTAGATGACATACTTGAAATTGTTTCTCAAAGAAAGATATGGGAGAAGCCGCGCACATTCTTGGAATCAGGATCTATAGAGATAGATCCAAGAGGCTTATTGGATTGTGTCAAGATACTTATATTGATAAGATCTTGCACAGATTCAAGGTGCGAAATTCCAAGAAGGGCTTCCTTCCAATGTCACATGGCATTACTCTCAGCAAGACGCAGTGTCCTTCGACTGCTGCTGAGCGAGAGCGAATGGATAAGATTCCCTATGCTTCTGCGATAGGATCTATCATGTGTGCCATGCTATGTACTAGACCGGACGTCGTCTATGCTATAAGCATGACAAGTCGGTACCTGGCCAATCCAGGTGAGAGTCACTAGACTGCCGTCAAGACTATCCTGAAGTATTAGAGAAATACTAAGGATGAGTGCTTAGTGTACGGAGGAAGTGACGAGCTTGTGGTGAGTGGAGATACAGATGCTAGTTTCCAGACAGACAGAGAGGATTCCAGATCTCAATCTGGTTATGTCTTCTGTCTGAATGGCGGTGCGTTTAGTTGGAAGAGTTCCAAGCAAAGCACTGTGGCGGATTCCACAATAAAAGCTGAATGCTTTGCAGCTTTGGGNGCAAAGGAGATGGTTTGGATTAAGAAGTTCATCACTGAACTTGGTGTGATTCCTAGCATATCTGAGGCCAGTGGAATTGTTGTGCGACAACAATGGAGCCATGGCTCAGGCGTAGGAACCAATTGCACACCACGAATCCAAACACATTGAGCGTAGATTTCACCTGATTCGTGATATCATCGCAAGAGGAGATGTGAAGATCAGCAATGTCCCGACGGTGGACGATGTGGCTTCTGACTAAGGCACTCCCGAGGCCAAAGCATGATGGTCATGCTTAAGCACTTGGACTTAGATTTCTCTAGGAGTTATCTTAAGTTGAGTGGGAGTTGCATACTTTAGTTACATTCCATGTTCATACTCTACTAAAAATCTTTTCTTATTATTTAATTATGCCATGTTGAGATAATTAAATAATAGTCCCAAAAGTGATTTAAATCATTGTTATAGGTCATCGAGTTACGAACTTGATCATGAAACCCTACAAGATTAAATGATTTAAATTAAATGGAAGGTCCCCGGTCAAGGTTATTAAATAGGGACTTTAATAACCACTTGAGACTGGCTTGTGAGGTGACTTGATGACAAAAGTTTCATGGTGTCATAGATAAAGAGTATCAAAGTCAGTCACATAGATGTATGTCGAGGACATAGTATCGGACTTGACCCGTTAATGAGAACTCATTCAAGTAAGTTATACTGGTGTCATGTGGTGTTTCTCATAACGACTATAGAGTGTAGTCCTTAGACCTGAGTTCATCATGTTTTCAACATATGAATTGATATGCTTAGACTCTGTCAAACGTCATCCGTAACTGGTTATTATAAAGGCAGTGATCAGGTATATCATGAAGTGTGTTGTCAGACAGTGATGGAACAAGATGGGATTTGTCCCTCCTTTATAACGGGAGCAGATGTCTCTAGGCCTATCGAGATTTGGTACTGATGAAAATGTGTGGCCGCACTCAAACAAGCTGAAAGTCAGTTGTTTGCAATGATCAGTATAAATCAGAGTTCGATAAAATAGTCTGGCTTTATAAGGATGACACGTCTTGCCTTATCCCAGATGGGATATTGGACAAAGGGATTATGGAATAAGTTGATTCCAGTACAAGTGGGAGATTGAAGGGAATGTGTCCTGGAATTCACACTGTATGACTCAAACATGGTTGTGGATCGAGACTTGACAGTCATGTGATCTGGGTAGCCATGATGCTTTGCTAGAAGCCGCTCATGATTTATGAGTTATGTGAACTCATTGCCAGCATCACATGATCCTATAGGGTCACACATCTAAGCAACTGGACCAGACAGACATGGGAAAATGTAAATGTTACACATGGAATTGGCTAGGTGTCGATCGACACAAGATGTTGTGCCGATCGACACTGATAGAAACATGTGTCGATCAATACATGGGATGTGTCGATCGACACACGTGCAATATCACGGACCTTTTTGTGGGCTTTGGGCTTTTAGGGTTTCAGGAAGTTTCCCCCTATATAAGAGATATAGGGGGCCACGATTTCAGAATGAGTTTTTCCAGAAACAGTTTCCAGAAAACCTGAAAACCCTAGTTCCAGTTTTCCCTGAGAACTAGCATTCGTTCTTTCCAGTTCGTGTGCGTGTGGACTCCGATAGAGGTGCAACATCTGGGGCACTGAGATCTCGATTACCTGAATCCTTCCGCTGCCAAATTACCAGGTAACTCTCGAGGTCTGGGAATCTAGATTAGAACAGAGATCCAGGGATAGGAAAACCTGATAGTCCCTAAGTGGTTAGGTAGATCTGTTTTCCAACAGTGCATTTAAATGGGATACCCTGTACCATTGAGTCTGATCGAGACGCAAAGTTCCTAAGCCATTTCTAGAGGACTTTGTGGAGAAAGCTCGGTAAGCTGCTCTTTTTCACCACTTGTCACCCTCAAATAGACAGCCCAATCGAGGTTGTCAACCGCACTCTCTCAGCTCTTTTAAGAGCCACGGTCGGTAAAAACTTAAGAAACTAGTTTGATTGCATTCCTTTCATAGAATTTGCTTATAACCATGCTACTCACTCAGCTACAAAGCTGTCACCCTTTGAGATTGTGTATGGGTTTAAGCCAAAGTCTCCTTTAGATCTATCACCTTTACCACCTTTGGACTAGACAGGCCAAGACGAAGAAGCTAAAGCTGATCTCATCAAGAAAATTCACCTGAAGGCCAAGGAGAATTGGGAGAAGAAGACAATCTAGTGCCAGCGCCAAGCTGACAAAGGGCGTCACGAGGTTATCAGATGGCGTAACGAGGTTATCTGATATTATGTAAATATTGCATATTTTAGCATATTTTTGTTGGCATTTAGAATAGGATACATTGCATTTATCATAGGTTTTAGCATTTTATTCTACATTTTGCATAATTTACCCATTTTAGGCATTTAGGCTTGTAAAGTTGCATTTTGCATTGCATTTGCATGTTTTAGGTACCAAATGAGGAAATGAGCTTAAGTATACTCTTAAGGACATTGAAAAGGCCTTAGGAATCAAGTTTGAAGGTTTGGAAGTAAAAAAACAAAGATTTGGTGGCAATATGAAGATTTGGCTATGAAGGCTTCATCCAATGGGTCTTAGAGATCAGATCAAATGAAGACCTTCCCGTTGGATTTTTGAGCTGAATTTTTGAAACAAGCTAAGAAATTAAATCAGATTTCCAATGGTGTGGTTTCATTGCATTTGGAGTTCAGGTCAAAAGGATATAGCCGAAACAGTCAGAAGGTGTCAAACTGCCTTGAAGCTGAAACAAGTGGAGAATGAAGCCTTTACCGGCCAAAACACTGGCCATCCAGGCCGGTAAATCACTCCAAAATGAGCCCAGGAGTCTTACCGAGCTCCATTCCGGCCTACATGGCCGGATTTTTTGTTTTTGACACCAAAATCTCAAAACCGGCCGGTTTAAGTAAACCGGGTTCAATTGCCTCAACTTCAATTCAATTGCTTGGTTTGTTGTGAACCAATGGCACAACCCGTCTTGCCCTATATATACCTTAGACCTAATCTATATTCTCCAAGCTTTTGGTTGAGAACAAAACCCTTGTTTGGTGTTCTCCCTTGTATAGTTTTAGATTTCTTTGTTTTTGTTCTTATGTAGCTTCTTTCTTTTATAGTTTCTTCTTGTATAGTTTTTGTTCCTTGTTTTTCTTTTTGTTCTTGAGATATCTATGGAGATTGAACTTTATTGTATGAGATTTACTTTTGGTTATTGGTTCTTGATCACAATCTTTAATCATCTCGTATTCTCTTTCTTACTATGTCCATTGTTTCTTCATCTTTTGTTGATGCTTTGTACATGAGTGAGTAGATCTCCTCATTGGAAGTTAGATCTAGTAGGTTGGGGGGATTAGGACATGTAATCAATGGTAGATTAGACTTTGGGTATGATGCCTTAAGTTTATCTCAATCTTAATGCTAGATTTGGCCTAGCTACCCAAAGATAGAACTTAAGACTTTCATGAGGCCCGAAAGGTGTTCGATGAAATGCCCGAACTAGATTTTACTTTGCTAGCTTTCCCTAGCCATAGATATATGAAGTTAGGGTGGTTAGTGAGCTTAATGGACTTGTTTAATTAAGTGATTCTTAATTAATTAACTCAAAATGCGAAAGGTTAGTTAACTTAGTTAATTAAGATAGGGGATTAATGCCACGGCAGTAGATTATGACCAAATTAGTGTTCCATGCTCTACGATAGTGCCTTGTTAGTCCCAAATCACCACTAGATTAAGGTCCATGATTCTCCCAAATCAATTGCTATGGTCTAAATCCCAATTATATGTCTCAAGTGCTATTTTCTTTGTTTATTTTTGTTTTCTTGTTTCTTTATTTGAATTTATGTTTTGAATTTCTAGATTTAGGATCTTCCAACCTTTGTGATTGCCCTAGATTAGTTAAGCTTCCAATGTCTTAATTTGTTAAACCAAGTTCCTCGTGGATTCGATACCCTTGCTAAACTACAACAACTAGTGGGTTGTTAGTTGGTTTTGGGATTAATTGATTGTAAACGCCCCAACCGCCCCTACCGGTGAGTCACACGTCCCTACACCGGGCTCCTAGGCCCCACCACTGTCCGACGGTCGGTGCGTTACTTTCATGCCTAGCCAGACCATTGATTTACTGTCCCTGCAATCACCACTTGACCTTTCCCGTGTTTTGTCCTCACTCACACGGCACCGCGGATCGAATCCTTGAGTTCTTTCAGCATTTAACCGAAAAAGGTAAGTGCACTTTGGTGACATAGGTAGCCAAATAAATTCATTTAAAGTCTTATTTTCAAATGGGCTGGGCCAGGGATGTTACAATCTCCCCTTCTTAACAGGAATTCATCCCCGAATTCTACATCTCATAACCTCTGACCCTCCGGCTAACATCCGGAGCAGCCCCTAACCCTTAAGCCCCAAGACAGTCTCCCAGGACAGAACTGGTTTGACTTCCTTGGCTCTGATACCAAATTGTAAACGCCCCAACCGCCCCTACCGGTGAGTCACCCGTCCCTACACGGGCTCATAGGCCCCACCACTGTCCGACGGTCGCTGCGTTACTTTCATGCCTAGCCCGACCATTGATTTACTGTCCTTGCAATCACCACGTGACCTTTCCCGTGTTTTGTCCTCACTCACACGGCACCGCGGATCGAACCCTTGAGTTCTTTCAGCATTTAACCGGAAAAGGTAAGTGCACTTTGGTGACATAGGTAGCCAAATCAATTCATTTAAAGTCTTATTTTCAAATGGGCTGGGCCAGAGATGTTACATTGATAATCTCGTAAAACCGATTTACGAGCACTCATCATTATCATTGAACCAGGCGAATGGGCGTGATTACATATGCGACCACAGAGGTTTCCAAACCAGAGGAAATCCATGCTATCACCCCGAGAGACGGACTATTGAAAGTTCTCGAGCGCATCAACAAAAATGCCTATCGTCTCGAACTACCAGGTGAGTTGAACATTTCCCATACTTTCAATGCTACTGACTTAGCTCATTTTCATGCAGATGAAGAAGTTCTAAGGTCAAGAGGGAGGGAAGGATGAGGACATCAACCATGAAGATGATCCAGATGATCTTATACCGAGTCTGATGAACAAACCAAGGACAAGATCAGGCACCAGGAAAATGAGAGAGAAGTTTAACAAAGCCGTAGCAAGCTTACTCCTAGACATAAGTAACGAAGATCGGAATGAACAACTTGAAGAAGCTTGGGATCTCTTGAAGATACAAGTCTCGAAGATACTCTTCTCAATCCAAGAAACAACGTACACACGACAGGTGTTTGAATTTTTATACATTTTTTCACTCACGGTTTCTTGTTTGTTTTGCAACTTCTTATAGTTTAGTTTATTTTTGTTTTTAGAATATGTTGTGGACGTTTTAGTTTATTTCCTTTCTTGTAAACCCGTTTAGAAAGCCCTAGAAGGCATGGTCGTTGGATTATTATAAAGTCCCTTGACGACCTTTGTAGAACTCAGTTTTTGATTAATAAAGAGAAGCGCATTTTCTTAGTTAAACCTAAGAGCCACCCCCTTTGTTCTTGAATTCGCGAGGCTTCCCCTTGTTCTTGAGCAGCCCCGACGTATCACAGCCTCATCACAAGCTGTGTGGAAGTCACTTCGATCCATCCATCCACTAGACGAAGCAACGAGAACCCCTCGGCCAGTTGCTTCTTCTCCATCCAACAATCTCGCGAATCATTCAAGGAGAACCCCTCACCAATTGATTGATTCATCCACCACCTTCCTAAGATAAGTCTTGATCTTATATCAGCTGCTTTATTGTAGATGGGAACGCCCACTCTAGATTAGGAAAAGTCACTAGTTGTGGAGTGGCCTCGAAAACAGACACAAATGGCAGCAGCGATATCCACGACTTAGGCGGTTGCAGGAATACGATGGGGGAGGCATCCTCTGGCATGTAGCTTGTCTTCGTCATCGCCGAAGATGAGAACACATGTTTAGTACTCGAAACCAGACTGTTGTCTTTGTGATGGGCTCAAAGAGCAGCTTCAGGCTGCCTTCTATCTCTCCTCTCCCGATTTTCTTTAAGACGTTATTCTTCAGGTCTCACAAAATCTAATTTTCAATTGCTAGATTTATTTTAGATGTGGATTGGTTAGATTTGTATTCATACGAATATCTTATCTGTCAAGCTAGGGATATCACTACGAATCCCGAGTGGGAAAGGGCATATCAGTATGAGATACTAGTCCTAGCTAAACTGCATTCTGATGGCAAAGAGGTGATTATGGATCGTAATATTAATGCTTTTTTTGAAATTATGAGTTTCATTTAAATTTGTTTACGGCAGGAATTATTGGCGAGGTTGTCTCCACGTCGAAGTGTGGAAATCATACAGAAGAAGCTAGTTGCTCTGCCTTTTGTTGTACTCTTATCTGCATCAACAAGTCTCAAATCTGTGTTTCTTTTTTCCTTAGTGGCATAAGTAACAGTCCCTCAATGGAAATATTATTGCTCTCTGAATGGCCATACTTTTTCAACTTTTGCTTTGCTTCTTTGACTAGTCATTTGATTTGCACAACTCCATTATCGATTGCTTGAATAGTACCCATCTTGTCTTTTTTTCATTTTTATGTATTGTTATTATTATCTTTTGCTTTTGATCGTCACCAAAACTATTACGATTGTTAGGCAACCAGCTGAGTTGCTCTGTTTTTATTACACCCATTTTATTGGGAAAACGGCATATTCGTATCCAAACTTTGGGCTACTGCGAAAATTCGTACATTTATTTCGAGTGAGTGATAAAACATACCCAAACTCAACAAAAAATTGAATTTTCGTTCCGACAAATTCTTTATTGGCTTATACATGCCTGACATTAGTTGTCAGTTAACTTAAGATTAAAAAACCAAAACAAAAAAAAAAAAATTAAAAACATAAATTCAAACCTGAGACCTCGACTACAATATATCAAGCCTCAACCAACGTGCCACATTAATAAATATTGTTCACTCATGCAACGTCTTATATTTAATACCTATATTTATTAATATTTTATTATTTTGCAAATATAGTGTGATAAAGTACACAATAATATTTACAAGAAAATATTTTATAGTAATTTTAAATATTTATATCTTCATAAATACTACTCATATTTTTTTAGATTAATGAAAATTATATATCAAACATACAAATTCTATAATAATATTCACATTGAATAATTATTTTGTAATTATGAATTTAATAAAGTATACCATAATATTTTCATTAAAATAGCTTCAAAAATACCACTAAGAGTTCCAATTACACCACTAATTTCCAAAAGTTCCAAAAATACCACTAAAAGTTTCAAAAATATCACTAATTTTAAAAAGTTCCAAAAATATAACATATTTAATTTTTCAAAATTAGTGATATAATATAACATATTTAATTTTTAAAATTTGTTGATATTTTTGGAACTTTTCAAAATATGTGGTATTTTCGGAAAAACACTTCCATTTGTGGTATTTTAGGGTATTTCTCTATATTATGTTTGATATATAAGTTTAATTAAGCCAAAACATAAGAGATTATGAAACTATTTAAATAAAAATATTATGGTATACTTTGATCCTATAGTTGCTTTTTTCAACTTTTACAGCTATATATGGAACTTTTAGTGGTATTTTTGAAACTATTTTAATAAAACAATTATGGTATACTTTATTAAAGTCATAATTACAATATAATTATCAAATGCAAATATTATTATATAATTTATATGTTTGATATTTAATTTTAATATTAAGATAAAAAAATATATTTAGTATTTATGAATATATAAATATTTAAAACTAAAAATGTTTTCATGTTAACATTATTATTTACTTTATCACACTATATTTAACAAAAAAAATTTCTAATAAATATAGGTATTAAATACAATACGTTTGTATGAATGAACAAGATTTATGAATGTGGCATGTTGGTTGAGGCTTGATGTATTGTAGTCGATGTCTTTGGTTCGAATCTATGTTGGTTCATTTTTTTGGGGGTCTTAACATTAAGTGAACGGTCAAATAACATCAAGAATGTTTAAGCCAAAAAAAATATTGTGGATACGAAAATTCAAAATTTTTGATGAGTTTTGATATGTTTACGCACCCAGAGTTCGGACACGAATAAGCTGTTTTCTCCCATTTATTGCTTTCTCCTACTCTCGAGATGGAAAAGGTTGGGTAAAATACATGAATGATTATAGTATGGCTTCTCTTTATATAAACACTAGGATTTGACCCGCGCTACGCGCAGGTTTATGGTATGAATTTGTTAAAATAATGTATAAATTATGAAACCACACCCGCCTACCACCTAAAGCACATTATATATGTATATTAGATCATAATTTATGTGACTTAAGAAATATTCTCAAGCTTTCAGTATATATATGCTAAAAAAATTATACCAAACAACCATAAATATTCGAGCTTCTGCTCTCATGTCTAAATTATCCGAAAATACCCGTAAATATTTGAACTAATCGAATAAACCAAAATAATTCAGAGAAAAAATTATAAAATATACCCGAACATAACCAATCTTAAATAAAAAGTATCTATCAATTAATTTATTTTTTGGTATCCAGGTATTTATTTGGTTGTCGGAGTCTGTTCCGGTTCTTCGGTTAAGAGGCAAGGATCCATTAAGGTATTTTTGATAAATCAGTCGGGTTTGATGTACTTTTTGTTTGATTCCGGTTTGATTCTCGGGTTTTAGTTATTTTGTCCAACCCTTGCTAACATCTAAACAAAATATATATATATATATATATATATATATATATATATATATATATATATTGTTTTAAAATATAATTTTTTAAATTAATTCTTGGACACTGTAAAAAATTAGTTCATACTTGAGGATTCATTGCAATTTTTAGTTTCTTTCATTTTAAATAAATCAATATTTTAAAATACTCTTAGCACTTCACATTAGTATTAATGACTACCCGAGTGGAAATTATCAAATCCAGTATTTTAAAATATTTTATATAAGGCAACACGTTGTTTAGGGGATGTTTATATATATATCATTTATGTGAAGGGTTATATGATGAATATTTCTATCTTTTCAAATATATAGAACATGAGTGCTAGAATTAAAAAAAATTAATATTTATAAAAACTAATAAAAAATCCAATATATTGAAATTCTCAAAGATATTTATACTTCAATTTAAAAAAAATATCTAAATTGGTATTTATTTCAATGAATGTTTTGGAAAAATTCAATCCATTAAAAAATATGTAACCAAATCTAAAATCTAATGATATACATGATTTTTTAACCTATTGGTTCATGTTCTTTAATTAGTTTTGGTTTTTACTGGATTTTCAGTTTTAAAGGTATATTTACAAAATTAACTTTATAGGTAAGCTATAGATCAACATAATATATATTTATTTATGGACATGATTCGGATTTCTATCTTATAATGTTTTCATCTTTTTAAGAAAAGGAAATCACATTTAATCCAGTATTAGTTTGTTAGATGGGAATCTAATTTCGCTTTAGACGATAAAGCAAAAAAAAAGAAGCAACGATTGTGTTGGCTCGAAAAGGATTCAAGGTTTCAATTTTCTGTACGTTTTCTTTGTGTGGTTTTTATTCGGTTCCATGCATATAGACAAAAATAAATGATTTTAGTTTGGGTAGGTTTGATTATTGTTCACGTCAGTTTAGATTCAAAAATAAAAAAAAAACCTATAAGTGATATATTTGAATTTGGTTTGGTGTCGGATAAATAACTGAAATAGTCTGACCAGGATCTGTAGCCTAGCGGTTGTGTTGTTACCGTCATTGTATCAGTGTCTTGGCTCAGCCCAACTTAGTGCAATTTTCTTGAATTTTTGTTGACAAACAAATAGCCGAAATAATCTTAAAAAATTAATGAAGCACTATAAAATCAATTTAAAGACACACAACATTACAAAAATGTATATTCGGTTTCATTTGGTTATTTCATAAAGAAATTAAAGGAAAACAAATCATTTTAATTAAACTAGGATTTGATCCGTGCTACGCGCGGGTTTGTGTTTTAAATTTTTGAACATAATGTATAATTTATTAAATATATATCTAAATGAACCCTCTTGTGTAATTTAATTAAGAAATGCGTATGAGTAATCAATTTTTTGTCTTATTTTCATGTAATATACATATATATATATATGTGTGTGTGTATTCTACGGTATTTTTTTTGTTATTATAGCTTATGAGGTTATCTGCTATTTTATCATCATTTTTTGCGATCCGATGTGTGTGCAAAACAAAATTCGTTGACATATTTTAATATGTGTAAGAAATTCTGAAAATACTATTGACTTGTAAGTTCCCAAAATATTATAATAGATATAATATGATATATATATATATACATAATTATGTAATCATATAGTACTTTGTGGTCTTAATTTTTGAAATATATATAAGGTATGAAATATATATATATATATATATATATATATATATATATATATATATATATATATGTATTTGAACTATTTTCGTAATATGAGAAATTAAAATTTTCAAATGTTTGTAATTTTACTTTTATTTGTTAATTATGTCGTACATCACATCCTCAAAGAAAACAAACAAAGAAATAATAATGTTGTCGTACATTTGGATACAAAATCATACTTTACTTCATTTATCTTGTAGTTTACTTTGCATATAATACATGTTCATTTTATTTCATAATATTTTTGTAATCGTGTGAATTTATGAAAATATTTCATAATCTATGGTTAACATTTTTTAGTAAAAAGATGAACCTCAAAGAATTAGACAAAAATAAAAATGAAGAACTTGAATTGGAATTGTAGACTATGAGTTTTAATAATTAAGAAGATCATTAGTACACAGATTATTTCCATGATTTATTATTCAATTTCTATTTACGAATTCGAACAGTATTTTCGTAGCAACATCCTATGCTTTTTCAAAAATCTCTAACATTTTTGTTAATGTTTACTACGTCAATAATACTACACCAAAATGACAGCTTATAAAATGTTATGTGCTTCATAAACTCCGAAGCAACGGAATATTCGTTATAAACATATTGGACAAAAAGCTTTTAAAATATGGATTTGGCCTTAAACATATTAACTAAACATATCTTTGGTTTTATATGAAAATAGATATATATTTGCATCCTCCACTTATGTAATATTATTATAAATTGGATTAATGATAAATATAAAAGCAAGCTGAATTACTAAAATATAAAAAAGACATGTTATAAATTGAACAACCATATAGAACAAAGACTCACGATCTAATAAATCAGTCCTCCATCTGTTCGAAAACATAAAAATTCCTACCCCTTTATACACCCTTTATGAAATTGTAATTTCATTCCATAACGGTTCAATGCTCTGGAAAGAAACAAACTCTACAAAGTATAACATTACGGGTGCGTACCACGTCTCAAACTTTACATGTACAACTTTTCCGTACCAGTTTTAGTAATGATATTATACAACGATTGTGTGAATGGATATAACGCTGTGATATCACATAGACAAATTCCTTCAGTAGTCTAATCAAATTCCTTCAGTAGTCTAATCGGTCTTAAACTTGCACATTATCTTTTCGGCAGCTTCAACTCCGCTAGAGTTTTGTATGTGACCCAATTTTTTAGTCGGATTACAACATATGTGCTAATTGATATCATAAATAGATCATTTGATACTTGAACATGTTTTATATTACAAAATCCTTGTGTACGAAGTTTTTCTTGTTAATCTTTTCTATATTTTTGTATTATAAATTCTTATGTATGAAATTGTAAGTCTTTTTGTTCATTAATCATTTTTCTAAACTTCAAGCTATCCCCAATTGGCTGAAGTTTCCTTCTCATATTTCTCATATATTGTAAACATCTCGATCATAGTTAAAATGTCTTAAAAACTGGAATTTATGAAACTTGGGAACATAAAAATTGTATCCTTCACATAGACATCTTGACGCCCTCTACTATTAACCAATAAACATGATCAGCAGGGCCGTGTTTGGGCTAAGCCCACTGAAACAATTGTCTCAGCCCCCATTTTTAAGCAGCCCATTTAGAGATAAATTTTTTTTATATATATATACATAATTTAATTATTTCAGAAATGTATATCATATTAGGATGGTTAAAGTTCTATTGTTTGGCCCATTAATAAGCCACGATGACACATTTTCAGAGCCCAATTTAATAAAAAAAATTATGAAAAAAAAAGAAGAAAAAGCTAACTCCACCGTTTGCTATTCTTCTTCTTCGCAAATCTTTTTTTCGGCTTTTCTCTGAAACATTGAAACCCCCAATTCTCAGCCCCTTTTTTTGTATAATGTTTCTAGCCCCCAATTTCTCAGGCACGGCCCTGATGATCAGTTGTGCATCTCTTTTGACCTTAAATGTTCCAAAATCTTCTAGATACACTATAAAATAGCACTACCATTTGCTTACTCGGACGACTTGTAGTATCTCATATCCCCTATTCTACAATTTCGCTTTTCCTACTTTATCATATTTTCTCTATATATGATAAAAGACTACAGCCACGTTTTCCAAAATCTTTATCAGCAAAAACTTTAATTTTTCAAAGAAAATTCTAAGGCTTAAGAAAAATAATAACCAAATAAATGGAAAATAAAATTCAAAGAGAAGGAAAAAAAATCCATCACACTGTTAATTATGGCGGGTCCTACACTCGAAGAAGCTATCAATTCAAATTAATTAGTAGTATAAAAATGATATGGAATATATATAAGTCACATTAAACATGAAAATGAAGGCCCTCTAATTTGATCACTATTGCAAATACCATTTCAAACACGTATTTAATCCAACCTATTTACTAATGTAATCGACGAATAAAGTTTTTGCAGCTAAAAGCCTAAAAGGGACAAAAAAATAGATAGTGTATGAAAAAAATGTCGTCATATATTGATGTAGCGGAAGCTAGATAGAACACAGCTCAACCAAAGGATTCAGGGAATCCTCGCTTGGGACCTGCTTGGATCGATT
>OVAF01002692.1:0-14021 GCA_900406245.1 Odontarrhena argentea | reverse complement strand
CCCAAAAAATTAAAAAAAAAAAAAAAAAAAAAAAAAAATATATATATAAACGTAACGAACTGTTCCCACCGCATGCATGATGCATATTTTGGTTTGCCTCTCTACACAACCTTTCTGCATTAACATCACTTTCTATGGGTGGACCTCTCGCACAGACCCAACTCGAATTTTGAGCCCCAAAAAAGCTTAAAGCCCATCAAGATATGAAAATATCTTCCACGTTGTCACCAGGTCAGCTCGCCACATCAGCTTACAAAATCTATATTAGCAACCGACTCTGATTAGGAAATTTTCACATCGGCAGCTGAGTAATTGTGCCACCTCGGAGTTCGTACGTCCCCACGTCCGCAGTTTATGGCCACATATACTTAATCATACAGTTGTGCGTCTGAACCCGGCTCTAGACTCCACCCAAGATAAGGATCCACATGTTGACTCGCGCATTGACTCGTGCGTAGTCCTCAGCAATTTTCACTATAAAAGAGAGACCCAACGTCACTTCAAAGACATTTTTTTCTACTTATCAAAACGAGAGCTTGAGGCATTACTCCGAATTCCGACCTAATTGAGTTGTACTCTCTTTGTTATTTCATACCAAAATACTTGTACAACGTCTTCCTAATTCAATATGCAAAGTGACTCCGAGGTCCCTTTCTTACCTCGCTTTCTCTTCAGACCATTTCGGTAAAAGCATTGACTTTTACTGCAGTTACTCCGAGCGCGATCGACATACAACACACTTGACATTCTTTCTGAAAAGTGTTTGAAAGATTATCAAATTGACATTAATCAAAAAGCAATTATGATGAGCATTTCTCTTCCTAAGTGGACTCGATATTGATTTACTAAAGTCGTGTCTTGGTTTAGATAGTAATTTTTTTAAAAATCTTGGATTAAATTATGGTGTTACAGCTTGTATTCATAAAGATTAGCAAGATATAGTCATTTGTAGTACACTTTATGGTATTTGGGCAACTCCAATCCTACTACAAATCTGACTCCAAATTTCATTTTGGTGTAAATTTCTCTCCAACCCCACTCCATTTTCAAATCCAAAATGGAAAAACTCCCATTTTAATTGGAGTTAAACTTTTTATTTATAATGAACTCTTTTTGAGTAGCTAGTTGGTCAATGCAAATACGCTTAACATCATTGTCACCTTCTAATAGGTGAGCCTAAATAATATTCATGCAAGTGCACAAAAAAGCAGTTGTAGTACCAAACGGTATAGAATCCACAGAGACTATTGTTGCACAACAAATTCCTAACTAGATTTGAATAAGCTAAGTGAATTAAATAATATGACTAACGGAACCAATTAATAAAATCGTCTAGAAAGTGGTTTTAAACTTAGAGACAAATGTTAGGCCTTGGGAAATCCTCGGGTAAATCAGAAATTGTAGATTAGATAACTTTTAGGAATTTACGAAGAACAATTCTAGTACTTGAAACATAATTGTAAGATCAACCAACTTCCATTGCAGAGACTATATATGTCTAAATCCTAGAATTCCAAATTCATTTGTAAATTCAAGTAACTAAGATAAGCATTCAATTCAGGTTCGATTATGCACAAAATCCATAGACCAAATTTTTTGCTCATCTAAAATAGTTCATGTAATCAATAATACTTTATGCATCTATCAATTAACTCAAGATCTTAATTATAGGTGATCAAGCTAGAATTAGCAATAAACTCAATCTATACGAAGAACAAGATGATTTTCCTAACCAGTCAATCTAATAAGATAGTCCGGAGAGAATCAACGAGTCCATTTGTTGGCAACTACCATCCAGTTTTTAAACAACCATGGACTTCATTCTAGGATATATGAGCAATGGTGTTATGCGATGAAGAATAACTGGATGCATACCATCTTCATTAATCTAACCTTGGACTTTATCATGAAGTCTTCAAGCTATGGGTAAAGTGTTTCTCATTCCTGGGAAATTGATGTGTTGGATTGAGTACTTTAACGACGGGATTAAGTCGATTATCTTGAGTGTTCTTTCTTCGTGTCTTATTTGAGAGTTCAATCGGCTGCACAGATGAACATATGTTGAATTGTTGCATTGATTTCCTAAGATCTCGTTTCATTCTCAGGCTTAATTAAGAGTAGAAAAATAGAATACAAAGTGAAATTAGATAAATATGAGCATACATGAGTAAATCATGGATCAATTGCATTTAGTGAAATAAGGACCTAGAAGCCTCGAGAGTTACATGAAAAGTCTAAAATATTAATGAACTAGAAACAATCCACACGTTGCATGGAAAAATCATTTCAAATAGAATAATTTTAACATCATATATATCACTTAAAAGCATCAAAACAAAAAAAAGGGTTTTAGAAAATACTATTGTAGAGTAATCACAATATAAATTTGGATTATTTTCTTATTACACTAGCAATTTTTGACAAATAATATTACATACTGTTTTCCCTTTCAAAAAAAAAAATAACAAATATGTTGATAAGAGTTATGTCTAAAGATTTTTTTTTAATAATATCACAATAAATAGTAAAATAAGTTTAAAGAGATTATAGAGAACACATGCATGACACCCTCTCAGAACTTGTTTAAGAGAAAACCTTAATGTATTATACTCTCTTTGTTCTACTAAGATTCATTTTCTAAGATTTAACTTTGTTTTAGAAAGATTGTATTTGATGTATCTTTTTGCAGTTGTCTGTTGTTTAAATCATTTTAATTGGTTTTAGAAGTGTTAAAGAAATGGAGAATTTATGTGATTAAGTGGAGTTATACCTTACTATACATCTTTATTTTAAGGAGTAACATAATTAATCTAAAAGTAAACATATAAATTACTACAGATACTGGATTCAATTATTCTTAATAACTCTGTAAATGTTTTAAAGATCATTCTTTTTAAAAAGGTGGGAGTATAAGATAAGATTTACACTCAAACGCTGAAATTCATTTTCAGACAGAGATCTGTTTCTATTCAATCAATCTTTCTTACAGCTTTCAAATACTACAAATTTGACCCATAACATTATAATTATGAAAATCTCAAAATTTAATGAAAGCATCTGCAGCCCATAACTGTTGACTTGTTTAGCATTATAAAGTTTATTTTATTATATATTGGATCAAAAATTAAAATGTTTATCTTTATTATTTAATAAAATGCCAAAGTCAGCAAAAGACAATGATGTCTACATATATGAGGTGTTCAAATCTGCAGATTCCTTTAAGTGCAACTTTTTCCAACATTTAACTTTCACAGATTACTACAGGATTGTGTCTCGCAGGTTTCATGTCTATAAAAAGGGTATTCCACACTTCATTGGAACAAAAAAGACCTTCTTCAAAATCCAATACAACCTAAAATAATTAACCTCAATATACAACCCAAGTTGAGAACAGTAATAATGCTCGATTTTACCCTAACGCTAGCTTTTATCCTAGGAATTTTCTTCCTTGCATCAACCATGAAGCGTAAGGAGATGAAGAAAACCGTGATGCAGACTTTTTACACAAGAAAAATTTCTCTCCCTCCTGGACCAAAACCTTGGCCTTTCATTGGAAACTTACCGGAAATACTATGGCGGAACAAACCAGTGTTCCGTTGGATACATTCTCTCATGAATACCGATATTGCGTGTATCCGTATCGCCAATACTCATGTGATCCCCGTGAGGTCCCCAAAAATTGCAAGAGAGATCTTGAAGAAGCAAGACTCGGTTTTTGCCACTCGACCGCTGACAATGGGCACGGAGTATAGCAGCCGCGGGTACTTGACCATTGCAGTGGTGCCACAAGGAGAGCAGTGGAAGAAAATGAGAAGAATGGTGGCATCTCACGTGACTAATCAAAAGAGTTTCAAATGGACGCTCGAAAAGACAACCGAAGAGGCTGATAACCTTGTTCGGTACATCAATAGACGCTGTGTCAAAAACCGCGGTAATGATGAGAATATTGATCTAAGGCTTGTGGTGAGACAATACAGCGGAAATGTTGCTCGAAAGATGATGTTTGGTGTAAGGCACTTCGGTAAAGGAAGTGAAGATGGGTCAGGACCAGGGTTCGAAGAGATTGAACATGTCGAATCTTTGTTTGAGGTTTTAACCCATCTTTACGCCTTTGCATTGTCGGATTATGTCCCGGGGCTAAGGTTCTTGGACTTGGAAGGCCATGAGAAGGTCGTGAGTAGAGCAATGAGGAATATAATAGTATAACGATCCTTTAGTGGATGAAAGACTAATGCAATGGCGTAATGGGGATATAAAAGAGCCTCAAGATTTTCTCGACATGCTTATATTGGCTAAAGACAAAGAGATTAGTTTATCAAATGAAGAGATCAAAGCACAATTGACGGTATGCATGTACATATGCATATTAATCACCTTACAATATCTAGTGGTTATATATCTTTATATATTAACTCTAAAAAACAACTATATATTAATTTGACGTCCTCTATAACTTAAACTTATTTAGAGGTTTGTTGAATTGTGAAGGAACTAATGCTGGCCACAGTGGATAATCCAGCTAATGCAGTGGAATGGGCCATGGCAGAGATGATTAACGAGCCGAGCATCATGCAAAAAGCTGTGGAGGAGATCGATAGAGTGGTTGGAAAAGATCGTTTTGTACTTGAATCCGACCTCCCAAATCTTAACTACTTAAAGGCTTGTGTGAGAGAAGCCTTCCGGCTACACCCAGTTGCGCCGTTCAACCTCCCTCACATGTCTACCGAAGACACGGTGGTGGATGGTTACTTCATCCCCAAGGGGAGCCATGTGCTGATTAGCCGTATGGGAATCGGGAGAAACCCTAACGTGTGGGACAAGCCGCTTAAGTTTGATCCTGAGAGACATTTGGGTGATAACATAAACGTGGAGATAAACGAACCAGATCTTAATTTGA
Organism: Odontarrhena argentea; assembly: GCA_900406245.1. Taxonomy (NCBI): domain Eukaryota; kingdom Viridiplantae; phylum Streptophyta; class Magnoliopsida; order Brassicales; family Brassicaceae; genus Odontarrhena; species Odontarrhena argentea. The sequence continues at coordinate 9,124 of OVAF01002692.1, read as the reverse complement.
TATCGTTCAGCGCAGGACGAAGAGGGTGTATGGGTGTGAACATTGGAACGGCCATGACGTACATGTTGCTGGCTAGGTTGGTTCAAGGGTTCACTTGGTCAGTACCTGGTGAGGGTAAAGTTGACATTTCAGAAAGTGAGAATGATCTTTTCATGGCTAAATCTCTCCATGCAGTTGCAACACCTCGTTTAGCTTCACAAGTTTACCCATCTAACTGAGAAAGGAAAGATTATAACCAAAAGTAATACGAATTGCATGTAATGCGTGTTAATACATTTCTACCAGAACGATTAATTAATTAAGAACTGTAACGTCAAAATTAGTTAAAGTTATTTGATAATTAATACAAAATACATTTTTAATGCCGGTTGTGTTGTGGATAGTGACATGAAACGTCAAACCGGCTGGTCGGTGCCCAAACGGACCATCCGTAATAAGTTTGTAGTTTTTTTTTTGCATATTGCTGCGGGCCGACCCGCTAGATTAGGCCCGCGGTCTGCAGTTGTATGTCCAGGTCCGTCTCACATTAGCCCGTGGGTTAACGGTTTGGCCCGCGGGCTTTATGATATGACTAATTTTTTTGTGTGTGCAAAATACATGTTTATATAATTAAATTTGAAAATATCATATTATATATATATATATATATATATATTTATATATTGAAAGAAACACATTTAATGTGATCACACTTTTTTAATAAAGTTCTCAATAAATATAACATATTTCATATTTTACGAAATTTTAAAAATATTAAAGTGTGTAATATGCAAAATTACGGTTTGTATCAATTTAAATATTTTTATAAATTTATTTTTAAAATAAATAAGCTATGAATCAGAGGTTATATAATTCTCATTGAGCAGATCAAGTGTCATAAAAGCTAATAGTCAAAAAATAAAAATACTTAACAAGAAAAATTTACAGTTTTAGGTTTTTTAAGGAAACTCGATTCTTTATAACTTTTCAATATTTTACTTATAGTAAAAAGTTATTTGTTATATGCAGTGGCGGATCTAGAAATTATTTTCAACTGGGTAAAAATAATTTTAAATTGATTACAGTGGAGATTCGAACCTCGGTTAGGTGGTCAACTATACAAAACTTAACCAATTGAGCCAAAGATTTTACTTTGTTAATACAAATTCTTTAAATTCTGAAATGTTATGGTGGTCATGTGACCACTTACTTTACTATGTGGCTCCGCCACTGGTTATATGTAACTATATATATATATATATATATATGTATATATATATATATATATATATATATATGAAATTGTGAACTATAAATTTAGTTATCTATTTGATTTTTATGCTATTAGTGGAGTGTTCAAATTCTGTTGTATGAAAACATAAATAGGACATATATTTTGATTTCTAAACTCATATCATGTTCTCATGTAAAAGATTTCACAAAACTCAAATTTATTTATTAATATTTACAACATATCACTCCTAAATAGTATAAAATATAAAAAATAAACGGAGTGGCTCACAACCCGACAATCCCGCAACGGGCAGGCAATCTAGCTTGCCCGCAGTCAGCAGCATGTAGCCCGCAAGATCCGCTTCTATACGGGCCTAGAAAATAATGTCCAAACCTGTCCATGGCTGTCTTACTCAGACTTGGTCCGCAGGCAAATTTAATGGTCCGCTTAACACCTCTAGTCGCAACATCTTGATTACAATCAAAGCAACATAATTATTGACAAACAAAATACTTTTTTTAATGCTGGTCGTTGTTTGTATATACAAACAAAATACTTTTTTAATGCTGTATATAAAAATGTAACACGTAATTAGTGGAACTTTTTGGAATGAATGTTATTTTTAGAACATTTTATAATTTTTTAGGCATTTTTGAGTATTTCCCTTAGTTTATCTTATTAAATGACATCCAAATAAAAATCAACATTTATCTTAATTCACTAATAATTATATTTTTCCTCTTTATTAAAATATTATTATGATAAAATATCATTTAAATAGAAAAATTTGAAAACTACCACTTTGAGACTACCCCTTTTCAAAATACCACATTTTCAGTCTCCATTTTTCAGAGTATATCGATTATAAGTAGTATCACCCTTTTTAGTATGTTAAAATGTTTTATAGGATTTTAGGGTTTATGATCTAACCATAAACCCTAAAATTATAAACCGTAAAAAAGTTTACTCTAAAATTCCCAAAATCTAAACCCCAAAATCTTAAATCTTAAAGCCAAATAGTTATTAAACAGTAAACACTACTCCTATAGTTTTAACTTGAATCTCTAAACCCTATAAACGTACTCTAAATTCTAAAAAATGGTATTTTTGAAAAGTGATCATAGACTAATGATAGATTTGCTTATATATAGTACTAGTATAGTAGATTGAGTAGTTTTATATTGAGCATGAGGTACCGAACACCTATATAATAAAATTCAAGTTAGTGCTAGGGATGAGTAGGGACTAATTCCTATATGGGGCTGCATAGCTAATGTCGACCACTTCATTAACTCAATTATATGATAACCAATTTGGAAAATACCAATAACATTTTGTATGCCAGAAAGGGGGAAAAAATAAATTGTTAGAATATTGAGTTTTATCGCATGGAGCGGTGGATCATCTAGTATGTAGTTAACAGCTAAATTAAAAACCTATGAAATGTTAATAAAAAATTAACAAAGTATTATATAAATACTCTAATTTCTAATGATGCAACTTCCTAAAATCCAATCACATAATTTCTAAAATTCTAGAAATCTGGAGAAATCATATATTTTTTGTTTCTGTTGATATATAAAAGCAAAATGATAAATTGGTCATAGGAAAACCTTTTTCCTTTCTTTTCAAATCACATTAGTACGTTCAAAATTAATTAAATGGAAAGTCTTTAACAATTTTCAGTTTAACTACTAACCTTGCATGCAGCTAAGCATTGCCCATCGCGTCCAGAACTGACGTCCACACGATCTATCTTTCGTCCTCTCTAACAAATCAACCTCACGTTCCAAGCTTCAATGACACTACCATAAGGTCCATAACTTAACGTACCAATTTACAACATCCCAATCATCATAAGTATATGATATTATTTTTCAGGTAACCAAAACGGCAATTCTTAAAGACATATCAGGCCTCAACAATAACCAAAAAAGCTCGAATTATTTATAAACTATAGCCTTATTTTCAACCAACCATGAATGAATTGCTAATCAATTAAGTAATTGCAAAATATGATCCCTTGTTCTTGTTTGTGATGAAAGAACTAGAGGGTGACGGCGNGAGGGTGACGGCGAGCTTCTTAATTGCTATTCTGCGGCAGTTGGTGGATGTTGGCCAGAGGGAGGATCGGCGAGAAATCTAGGGTTTAAAAGATTAATATCAATCCATCGCCACATATATATATATATATATTTTTCATTTTGGTGTGTTTTATTCTATAAAAAAGACCAATTGTATATATGATAAATCTAAAAAAATGTTTGTATATTTACATTTTAAAAATAAACTCTAGTCTAGGATTTCTACATTCAATCTTCTGATTTTATCACTTTCTTGGTTCTGCGAAGAACTAATTTAATTTTGTTAGATCTTGATAGTTGTGAGGCTATAGAAGTGGGGATTCTTGATTTGATTAAACGATAAATTTACAATATGTTTTTATATAGTTCATTTTTAAAAAATCAAAATCAGGATAAAAGTAGTCATTATATATATATCTCTTATTCCACTTGAGATATCTTTCCATAGTAATTCAAATAATTTCAAAAATAAAATTAAGAGCTACTAAATAATATAAAATCCTAAAATGGGAGAACATAATATTTTATATCTATATTCACTTATTAGTTAAGTTTAATGTAGAGTTGGTGTTAACAAAAAAAAAAAAAAGTTGGTATACAAGGAAGACTACCAAAAAGAAAATAAATCTAGGAACTTTTAAAAGTTCAAAATACGGACCATGCATCCATATTGCTCCAACTTAAACCAGTGGTCCCATTTGCATTATAAATACAATAAGAAACATGTGTTGTCAAATGCTATAATTACAGGGTCCACATGCTTTGCTTTTTTTGTTCGTAACCTACGAATCATATATTCTTCCACCATGCATGTTCTTAATTGGTTTTCACTTTTAACGCCTTTAAGCTTCTCATTTGCATTGGTCTAATGATCTTTTGTTTTTTTTCTTGCTATTTACACAATGAAATATTGTTCATCTAATTTGGACAAATTAATCGTTTTTGCCATCGAATTTGGTGACCAATTCTACCTTGAACTATGCTTATTAATCTCAACATTATCAACCTTCTAGAGTCTCATTTAGAAAAAAAAAAAAAAAAAAAAACCCCAACAAGGCAAAAAGCNCAACCTTCTAGAGTCTCATTTAAAAAAAAAAAAAAAAAAAAAAACCCCAACAAGGCAACAAGCAAAATGGATTTTTTATTACCGGACAGCAAATTAGATAAAAACCCTAACAAAAACATGTATTGTTGACTGACCTTTTTCTTTTTGTGTGGCCAACCTGTATTATTGAGAGTGATTTACTTTCCAGATTTCATTTTATCTGTTATCTTATCTGTTCTTTATCCAAAGGATAATTAGGGTCCAATGAAGCCATAACATCAAAGGAATATAACAACATATATGATCTATAGCTACAAGAAAACCATTAGATCCACAACATACAAATTTGAGATATTTTTTTTGTAGTTTTGGAGAAACAAATCAATCAGTTGAATGACCTGAAAGTTATAAAGAAAAAAAGAACAAATTGAACAAACATGCATATACAAGAAGACGCAAGATTATGCAGACCTGAAATTGAACTCTTTTTTTTTTTTTATGTTGGACTTCGATTTAATTGATACAAATCAATTGATACAGGGCCCTAATTGCTCACATACTAAAAGTGTGAAAACATGAGAAAATGTGAGCCAATCGGATCCCGAACTGTTTCAAGGGAATCCAAGACTGACATAATTTTATCACCTAACAAAATATGAGAATGAGAAAACCCTTAGATCCGCAACATAAAAATTTAAATCATTAAAATTAGAAGAATACTTTTTGTAATGTTGGAGAAAAAAAATCCAATAGCTTGAATGACCCGAAACTTTTTTTAATAAAATACAACAAATTGAACAAACATAAACAAGAAGATTGCAAGATTCTGCAGATCTAAACTGAATTTTTTTTGTTTTACGTTGGACTTCGATTCGATTGATACAGCTCGGGACCTTATTTGTTCACAAACTAACAGTGTGAAAACACTTGAAAGTGTGAGTCATCTGATCCCGAACTGCATCAAGGGAATCCAAGACCGACATAACTTTATCACCTCCACAAAATATGAGAATGAAAATGACGATGAAAATAAGAATAAGAATAAGAATGTGAATGAGGTTAGTCTAAACTATTAAGTAATTTATACCAAAAAAAAAAAAAAGATCAATTGTATATCATCAATCAACACTTGTCATTGTCTTAACTACACATTTTTATCTAGAAATTTCTATAGAGTTGATTAGAAAAAGATTGATACATTGTATATGACCATCTTAATATTTATATTATACTTTAATCTTATATTAGTTTTTTTTTTTTTTAATCACTAAAAAGTTCTAATCTCAAGCCCAAACATTTTTTTGGGCCGAGAATGAATCATTTTGTATAGCCCATTTCCAAGTGTCTTTTTGAAACCTGTGATTTCTATACTTTGTCTAAAATATTTCAACAATTGTGATGTTGAAGAGCCTCTTAAGGCACACTGATTCATTTTCTAGGATTGGACTTGATTAGTGCTTATCATTCCCTAATTAAACATCTAGCTAGTTCCCATTATCAATTGCTATACCCAAAACTTATTGTTTTCCATTGCATTTTAATCATCTTCTAGAAATTGACCATATTTAATTATTCCTTTGATCTGTGTTTACTTATTTAATTTTGCATGTACTTATTTGCATCTTTGACAGTTTGGTTCGTTTTGCATTTATAGTAGACCAGTTTCTCCCATTTAAGCAATAGATTTCGACTTAGCAGAACTAGGATCAATCCATATATCTTTCTAGATTAATTGAGATCTTTTGTAGCTTAAATGCCTTTCTATCCTTGTGGTTCATCTATCCTTGTGGTTCGATACCCTATGCTATGCTACAACAATTTACATGTGTTTTTAGTTTGGTCTAGATAATTGATTGCTTTTGCCTTCCGCATAAAGCTTCTCATCACTGGGAAAGTCTCATTTCTATGAGAATGATATTCATGTGGAAAGTCCTTTCTTGAATCATCCGAACCACGCTCTCTTCATATTCTGTTTGGCTTCCATATTTACATAACTAGAAGCTGAGTCGGTTTCCTCAGCTATTTGAAATTAAATTCCTCGGATCTGGAATTTCATTTTACTCTCAAGAAATTTGAAATAGAGTAACGTCCATTGTAGATGTAATTTTTCTTGTTGTCACTTGAATTAATCTACTTCAAATCTGATTACTCAGGTATATATCACTCCCTTTAATCTTACTATCCAACACAAGGTTTCCTCTCACTAGTTTTTATCCTCATTTCTACCTTGCCCGTTATAAACCAAAGTATGTACCTCCTCGTCTATTTAATCACCAGAGTGTCCTAAAGTTACGATACTAGTAGCTAATAGACCTTTTTGATTGCATCTTCATTATTCGTTGAATAGTTGATGCCTCCTAACAGTTTAATATGAACCCCGATAAAATGCTTTCCAGGCCGAAAGTAATATATGTCACCTTTAGTTATAGACACAATAAAAAGCATGCGATTATTGGCTAGTGGAGAATTAGGATATATATGCACATTAAGCGTATGCGTTGAGCTATCATGCCTATTAACGTCGTGATTATATAGATTTTTTCGGTTTGTTGTAATTTGGATTCATGAATTTAGTGTCATATTACTGGTCTTAACTTGACGGCTTCTTAATTTGTCCTCTTTCATATATATAGTTTATGTGAATTGAGATTAGAAACATTCTGCTTGATTCTTTGCAGACTAAATTCTGATATTGAGATTACATATTCTGTTTAAGTGCTGCTTTGAATGAGACAAACAACTTTTGACACTTGAGATCTTACAGTCTTTCGTTGTGGTGCGAGGATCTTGTTTGGAACTTGTTTGAGATGGATCAGAGAAAAGCTGAGCCAGAGTTTGATGAATTTGAGAAGCTTCTTGGTGAGATTACAATCGTTTTCCTATACGTTTGAGCTCGAAGAGTTATATAAAGAATCAGTTTCGTCATATGAGAGAGACAACTTATCCAAACAATTGGGATCTGATTTAGCCGCCAACACCATTGTTGAGAGACTTTCTTCCAGAGACCTCCCCTGTACTTTCTACTCAAGTAATGACCTTGTTTCATCCCCTCTTACTAATTATAGCTTTGATAAAAAAGCTACAATGTCGCAGTCACATTCAAAGTTAGTGTATTGAGCATATACATGTAATTCAGGATTATCCCGTTAGCGAAAAATTAGAGTTCTTGCGTATTTCTTCATTAAAGGGAAATTTTACTAAGGATGGCGATTCTTCCTCTCCAATCGATTCCAAGACGATTTTCATATCCAATACCAATTGAATCGAATGTGATTTTCATATACGAAGCCTTTCTCAGACGATCTATCGATTCAATTTCTCAGATTCACGATTAAACAAAACTCGGAGGATCCCTACATTCAACTTCTCTGATTCATGTTGAATCGATTCTAATCTATTATTTGATTTTCAATTCAAATATGTATAATCACTCCAAAGGAATCTAATATTTGTTTTCTATTCTAATCATAGAAAACAAATATTAGAATCCTTTGGAGTGATTATACAGTGAATGAATTGAAAATCAAATCACATATCAGAATCAATTCAACGTGAATCTGAGAAGTTGAATATAGGGATCCTTCGATTTTACTTAATCGTGACTCAACTGAGAAATTGAATTGATAGATAGTGAGAGAAAGACTTCGTAGGTGAAAATCACTTTTGAGTCGATCGGTATTGGATATGAAAATCGTGTTGGAATCGATTGGAGAAGAAGAAATTAGCCTAAATTTTATAATAAATATAGTAGGTCTCTACAAGTAGTAAAACATATATAGAAGATGAAAGAATAAAAGAGAACGAGAATATTTATTACTAAATTTTAAATTTTCATCCGTAAAAAAATATCAAAATCAGAAAAAATTTAAATGTAAGACAAGAAATAAAAATAGAATTATTGTTAAATATTTTTTGGGATATGCACTGACAACTTTTATACAAATATGAAAAACATAGGAATAAAAATAATTCGGAAAAAAATATCTACCAAGTTTCCATGTATAAGATATTAGGGAAATTAAGTGTCTTGGAAGAAGCACAAAAGAAGAAAATTAATTAATAACTTTGACTTGCTGAGATTAAAATTTTTTATATCAAGTCAAAGTTAAATATTAATTTCATTCTTTTTTACCTCTTCCAAGGTGCTCAATTTCGCTAAAATTTTACACACCGAAACTTGGTAAAGATATTTTTTTCAAATAATTTAAATTCTTATCTTTCTCATATTTGTTAAAAGCTATCAAGGCCTATACAAAAAATTAGCATTTTAACAATAATTATATTTTTTATGTTTGGTTTTACTTTTAATTTTTTTTTTTGGATTTTGATATTTTTTACTAATGGAAATTTAAAATTTAGTGATAAAGATTTGCATTCTCTTTTATTCTTTCATCTTGTGTAACATATTTATTATAAAATTTAGGTTAAAGAATACATATTTACATTTTTGTATAACTTTATAGGGAAGTTAGTAATAATAACCAACAAAAAAATTATATTTCAATAATAACCAAACTCTCTATATGTGGCTAGATCTCAATCCTTTGATCTAGGTACTTAGATGCCTTCCATTTAATTTGGAAAAAATAAAAAGAAAATAAAAACTAAAACAATAAGAGCTGGAAGACACCCACATGACAGGTCCTGATTGGCCGTCGACAATCATTTTTTTAAAACAATTTGGAAAAAGAGATAAAACATTTTTTAGTTTTGAAAAATAATATAAATATAAATATATATATATATATATATATATATATATATATATATATATATATATAT
>OVAF01002690.1:0-14803 GCA_900406245.1 Odontarrhena argentea | reverse complement strand
ATGTATATTTAAAAAAATTAATTAAATTTTATTTAAATTTAACAAAAATTTATAAAATTATGATCTTTCGGATACCCCGGACCAAACCGAACCCGGAGAGAACCGACCCGAATCCGAACTGAAAAATAGAAATACCAGATTGGGTCTTAAATCTCTAGAACCAAAAACTCGAAACCAAATGGAACCGACCCAAACCCGACCCGAATACCCATACGCCCACCCCTAGCCATAGTCCTTACCGTCCTTATCAATCAGTAATATCTTGTTACAAATCTATATTTTAATTTTATAATCTCATCCAACCAACGCGTGGACTTTCCCTAATTAATTAATATTATAAAGAACTAAGCTGACTTGGCGATATTTAAAATAAAACATGGGAAAGAAGAGAATAAGCTTCAGACTCTGTAAAAGCAATACAAATTATGGTGAAGATCCATGTGTAGCAATCACATAAAAAAATAAAATAAAAAAAATAACTACTTGGACAAAAAGGTAGGACTCTCGACATGATCCAGAAAGACTCTTATATCAGAAAACTGACCTTTAATCACAACTTTTTTAACACTGTCTTCCTTGGAATCGTAATAGACTAAAAAAAAGGGAGTAGTATAGGGCTTGGGTGCAAGTATAAGCTCACCCGTACTAAGCGTACCCTTGTAGATTAATGCTTTATTGAACACAGCTATATCTGCCCAACAAGGAACCAAGTAACTAGTTTTTGACCATTTTTGTTGGCTGGCATCTTCCAAAACCCACACGTCAAGTGTGTTGGTATATATTGGAGGTCCTAAAGCTACCTTTCCATTGTGGTTCACCAGGTCCCAACACGTTAGATAGGGCCTAGGCAACTTAGCAACGTTAAACTCTTCGGATTTTACATCGAAGATTATTACAACTGGACCGTAGTCGGAGTCGTTGGCATAAGCTAAATAATACACAACTCCATTGATACATATCCCGTTATTGCATATGCCTCTAAAATCAGTACTTATAAGATGATGGGGAAGAAGATTACATTTGACCATTCTCCATTTTTGTATAGCTCCTCCTCCTATAGACAACACTTGGTGCCGCTTCAACGTAGCATTAAAACGAAACGATGATAACGTCATGCACAAGACTTTGTATACATCATTAACCGGATCATACCCGAAGTAGGGTACTACGTTTTTTCCCCAGCTGTTTTTGACTCTCGGTAAAGTTAAGAATTGACCCGTACTAGGGTTTCCGACCATCACCTTACCTTTATGTCGACAGCAGATCAATCCGCGGACTGGTTGAGAAAATTTATACCTTGGACCCTGAGCCATCTTTACCCTAAGATGATCAGAGGACGGATCTTTCTGAGAGCACGAGTCGAAGAACTGCATGCCTTTACCATAGCCTAGGAAAAGAAGACGCGGGCGAATGGAAGATCGAGCCATGTACATATCGTTGAAGTCTTTCCTCCGTGCTATAGACGACCAGAGGTCAGAAACGAACACCAACTTGGCTACGTCTTTGGCTCGCAGTTTCGAGAGAATCTCTAGTTTCAGATCCAGAAGAAGCATAGCGAACAGGTCTTTAATTTCATCCGTTTCATCTCCATAATTAGTAAGATATTGTGGATTCTTCCGTGTCGTCTCCTTCCACCTCCGGGCCCTTTTCATGGCGTCTCTTTACACTGTTTCTTGCGTAAACCTACCAATTTAAAGCAAAAAAAAAAAGAAAAACCTAACGTGTGCTGTGTACTTGTGTAGTAATAAGGATTGGCCCATGGGCTCTAGGTTTCACTTTTATTTTGTAATTTCCATGGGCTTAAACCCTGCTCCCGTTGACGATTCTTCATGGTGGTAAAGATTTGAAAATCAATGCTTTATTTTATTTTATTTTTTTGGTCGGAAAAATGAATGCTTTATTATTTAGTTTTTTTAGGCATACACATTAATTATATGTACCTAAATTTCATTGTTAGAGTGGGGTACCAATTATAGAAGCATTTCCATCAAGAAACATATAAATATGTATCGTACTCATATTGATTCCATAAAGTCTTTGTAAAATTAATGAAACATTAATTTTACANTTTTAAAAAAAAAAAAAAAAACCCTTTAAAAAAAAAAAAAAAAAAAAAAAAAAAAAAATTAATGAAACATATAAACGTACGTAGATGCATGATCATATAATGATTTCCCCGAATAAATAATACATGCATGGTGCAATCAGCTTGAATTTCCATTATCTCCGTCATGAAACTTGATCACAAATCCCAGATATATACAAATCAAAATCAAGTTAGAACAGTCAACAGCTTTGTTCATCAATTCCTTTTCTGCACTCACGCAATTCAACCTTATAATATCCTCTCCTAGAGTAAAACAAAAATCAGAACTTGGTAGAGTATAGCCATGTAAGTTAAAAAAAAAAGATCATAAATGGACCTGAAGTTTACAATCGAACAAGTCGCATTATTTTCTTCAATCCGACGACGTCGTTTGAAATAAGGGATGACTGCGACGTCGTTTTCTTAGGTGTTTGGTGGGCTCTTTGGGCTTATCTTTCCAGTCTCCACCACTACAAGAGAGGCCATTGACCTTTGGTCCTTATTCGCTTGTTTTGACCTCGTTAAATATCTAAATTTATTTATAAAGGTTAAATTGGATATAAATTACAGAAATACAAATATATTTGAAATTCAAATCATCATCTTAATCACATTTCACTATTTTGAAAAGAAAAAAAAAAAAAAAAAGCTCAGATCTCCTCCAATGGCGTTCCAACAGCCACAACCAGTCAACCTCCAAAACATCGATTTCCACTTGTCAGGTGATGACAATCTTAATATATTGTATATTCAATGTGATGCCGAAGACAGAGTTCTCGTATATTAATATATTCAATGTGATAACAATGTGCAGACAGAGATATCTCGATGATGAACTTTCTAATATTATATAAAACTAAATCTAATAATTAAATTGTTGTATTGATACAGAGGTTTCTCTTCCAGAGAATCAAGACCTCTTATATATATAATGTATCCTTATAAATACATGTACAATATATATTTGTATATACACATATATACACATGTATAGTATATACTTGTACATATATTGTACATGTATATAAATATACGTATATTTAGATATTATGAATCCACTTGGGTATGTATACTGCATGCTATTATATATATATATATATATAATATGTATTAATATATCATTTTACAAAAAGTAATAAAAAAGCTAATTTAAATATACAAAACGTATAAAAAGTAAGAGGTTTTAGATTACAACATTACAAACATTACAACTCATACATTTCAATACATTACAATACAAAATTACATTGGTAATACATTTCTATAATATTAAAGAAACAAAATGCATTAAACATTTTAGCCAATTATGCATTTATATTTTATAAATCTTGTATTTATATTTTAAAATTTTGAAGTAATAAATTTCGTTGGACTTTGTGTATATAATATCAAGACTTTGTGTATATAACATACATAAAATAACATAATCATATATTGGTTTTCCAAAAATGGTTTACACATTAAAAATATCAAGATTTTGTTTATATAATATATACACAATAACATAATCATATATTGTTAAAAAATAAATATTAAATTGTCTATGTGGCAAAATCTGACGTGGTGGTCTTCTTCACACATTTGAACCTTTGGTGTTCTCTCCCAATCTTTGACTGTGTGGGGACCCCGCTTAAGGCTTGTAATTAGATTTTAATGACGGGAAAAAATTTAGAAATAATTGTGTGTTTATCTATGGGATTTCATAACATAAGCTTTGTTATATTAAGTCGAGTAATGCATAAATAATATAGCCGGATTATATTATGGAAAAAGATTGATAATTACACGACCAAAACTAATATATGACTAAAACACATCTAGTGCTCAGAAATGCGTCAGGGCTATTTGGTTGGTGATCTTCCTATTTTAACATGACTCCAACGATTTGAGCCAGAATCATAGTGATAAAAAGAGAAAACATCCCAATTAGAAAAATTTAAAAGACAAAAGATATTATTTTTGATGAAAAGGGTATTGCAAGTTCCATTCACGAATTGGCACAGATGACAAAAAAAAATTAAAATGCGTAGACAATCCCAAGTGTCCACGTCTTCTTTAAAGTAAGTTAAACGTTGTTCCTTGCCAACAAATTTTATCTGTCCAATCTTTAGTTTCTGAGTTGTTTTTTCCAAGTAGGAGTGTACACATCCACTTAGAATGTTTGGGTTTAGAATTTAGACCTTCATTGCTTCTCTGCGTCTGTGGTTTACCTTCATTTTTAGTATGCACTTTTTCAAATATTCTCACAGCTTTAAGCATTTCTAAGCAAAAACTGATTTCTTACTGTAAAGGTAGTTGTTGACAAAAAAAAAAAACTGTAAAGGTAGTTAACAAATTAATCCGAATGATAGAGAATCTACTGTTTATATATGGCGTAGTCATATTCCCATTTAAAGAAAAAAAAATATAGTTATGACCTTTTCGATATTTCAAAATATATTTTTCTGTTCTAATATATTTTTTTTTATCCTTTTCATAAGCGGAAACACATAAATTAAGTTTTAAAACTTAAATGTAAATCGGTTGTGAAAAAACTTTCTTGCTAACTTCATTTTGCTTTAAATAAATGTTTAAATATCAGAAATGTTATTGACAAATAGGAAAGAATGATTGGCTTAATCATACAATATAATTTGTTCCGTTTTATATTATTACTAAATAAATAAAAGGTTTTGGGCCTACACCCGTATATTCTCTCACTTCGGAAGCATAACATGTTATATGGTCTCATTTTAAAAGTCATTCGAAACAACGGCCTCTATGTTTTACCTGAGATAATTGACGTCCACCCTAGTCTCGGGTTATTTCAACTTTGAAAAGCAATTACAACGTGTAGGCCTAACAAAAAACGTGAAGACTGTACGTTGAACTACTCAATAAGTCCGTGGTCTTCTCTTGAGAGCATGGAAGAATCTTGGAGCACCACTAAGATTAAAGTTTCTCCCATCTTTCTCTCTGCCGGCCTCAGGTTGCATTAAAGTTAAATATTTAAGAACTTATTTTTATGTTTCAATGTAACCCACATTCTCTTCTTCAAAAATATAACCGTGTTGAGGATGACGATTAATGACCCTTTGATTTCAAACTATATTCCAAATTAAAATGCTTGCTATGAGAGTTTCAATATTTTCTTATTGAAGATTATGAATTAGTTATGTTTGGCTAGATGATGAGTTGACATTGGTCGGGTACTCGATATCAGGTCTAGATGGCAAATATATCTTCCGGCAAGCAACTTGACCCAATCGGTTGCAAAAGTATATGTATACAAAAAATTATTGTATTTTGTTTTATGAACTAAGTATTTTTTTTTCGGTCGCGTTTAAATATAGTAGGGTATATTTCTGATAGACTATTTTAGTATGACCGAACATTTTATCTATTATAAGGTAGTTTAATGCCTCGACCGATCACAACAAGCCAAACTCTCAGTCTATGGGTCTCACACTTATTTGAAGGCTCGGTGCAATCCTGTAGATCAACTCGAAATGAATTTTTTGTCTAGAAATCTAAAAGCTAAGTACATACGCTTACATAATATAGGCATTCAAAGAAAAAATTTTTATCTGTCTTCACATGCTCCCTTATACATCCATAACTCGAGGTATTAAGTTTAAATTCATGAATCCCTTTTAGTGAATTCAAACAAATTAAGTATTATGGTTTACTAGCAGAGATGTAGTAGAACCGGTTACGTCCAAGATGAGTAGTGGAAAAAATATGATATACTCTGATTTAAGAGCCGAATGCGAAGAAGATATATCACATACATAGAACAAGTAACTAGTCCGATCCCTATCTATATTGTTGCGTCTTATATATGTGTGTGCCTCGCTCTTTGGTCATGTTATTCTTTAATCATATATATATACAGCACTATAGCCTCATAAGGGGATATGACCTGGATTTGATGTTTGTTAATTTGTTTTTCAATTCCCATTTGAGAAGTGGCTCATTTAATATTTATGGATTAATATCATAAATGTTACCATCTCCTTTTTGGAAGTCTTCATACAGAAAAATGAAGAGACATTGTATGTTCTTTGTTATTTCTCTTGTTATACTACATCTTGTTCAAGCTCAGGATCCAACAGGTGCAATACTTCTTTTTTTCTTTTCTAGATATATGTTCATAATCTATCCTAACTATATTCTGAATTTATTAATTTGAGTTTGTATGTACATGTTTTTACTATAGGATTCATCAATTTGGATTGTGGTTTGTCCATTCAAGGCTCTCCGTATAAAGAATCCTCGACAGGATTAACATATACAACTGATGAGAGTTCCGTCCAGAGTGGGAAAACAGGCAGACTCGCAAAGGAACTTGAGTCGTTGTACAACAAACCAGAGTGGACGCTTAGATACTTTCCAGACGGATTACGAAATTGCTACAATGTGAATGTCACGCGGGGTACAAAGTATTTAATCAAGGCTTCCTTTGTTTATGGGAACTATGATGGTCTCAATGTTGTTCCAGATTTTGATCTCTACCTTGGCCCGAATATGTGGACCACAGTGAACGATAACGATACTATCGCGGAGATCATCCACATCGTGACATCCAACTCTTTGCAGGTGTGTCTTGTTAAGACAGGAGCAAGCATACCTCTGATAAATGCATTGGAAGTGCGGCCATTGGCGGATGATATTTACGTCACTGAAAGTGGCTCACTCAAGTACCGTTTTCGAGCATATTTTAGCAATTCAGGAGGCTATATAGAGTAAGAACCAATACTTACTATGTATACATATTTCTATGTACCAACCAAACATACTACATCTAGTACTGTTTTCTAATATAAGATTGTTGTGCAAGGTACCCTGATGATGTCTATGATCGTAGATGGAAGCCGGTTACACCCGAGAAGGAGTGGAAAGTTTTGACTACAAATCTCCAAATTAACACTTCTAATGGTTATGATCTGCCACAGCGTGTAATGGCATCAGCTATAACATCCGCTAGCGGGACAACGTTGGAGATCCCCTGGGACTTAAAGCCTCCAACTTCACAGTTTTACTTATACTTGCATTTTGCAGAGATTCAAACTCTACAAGCCAATGAGACGAGGGAATTTGATGTGACGATGAATGGAGTCGTTTCAACTGAATCATATAGTCCTAAGGTTTTAAGAATGCAAACTATATTTAGTAAAGCACCAATGCAATGCGATGGAGGGGAATGTTCGTTGAAGCTAGTGAAAACACCGAGTTCAACTCTCCCGCCTCTAATTAACGCTATTGAGGCTTTCACTGTGATTGAATTTTCACAACTGGAAACAAATGGAGATGAAGGTATGTTGGTTTCCTCATACTTACAAATTTCTTATGTCAACATATTTTGAGTATTTATATAACCAAACTTTATCAATAATTACTAGTGGTTGCTATCAAAAATATTCAATCTACTTATGGATTGAGTAGAATCAACTGGCAAGGAGATCCATGTGTCCCAAAAAAGTTTTTGTGGGATGGTTTAAACTGCAACGACTCAGATATATTTGTGCCACCGATAATCACCTCTTTGTAAGAACATGGTTAAAACAGTTTCCTATTTTTATTTATGTACACTTACAAATTTTTATCACTACTAGAAATTTGTCCTCAAGTGGATTGACTGGGCTCATCGCCCTAACGATTCAAAATCTCACCAATCTGCAAGAATTGTAAGTATCAAACAACTAAGTGCACATAAGCATAGCTATAAATTTTATCTATTTCATAGAATTACTAAGATCAATCATAATTTGTCTACATTATGTATAGGGACATGTCACATAATAACTTAACCGGCGGTATCCCTGAATTTCTAGCTGATATGAAATCGTTGTTGGTCATGTAAGTTTCCCATGAGAATGTTTCCCTTTCTCCCTCTATATGAAATGCATCCTTATGTTTGATAAAATGTTCTATCTTAACAGAAACTTAAGTGGGAACAATCTTAGTGGCCTAATTCCTCAAAAGCTTCTACAGAAAAAAATGTTGAAAATGAAGTAAGATAGTTTAACATGTCTTCTTTGTATGATAGTTCAACAACTTTTCCTTTTTATCTAATCAATTTTCTTACCAACACTTGCTATCCAAAGCATTGAAAGCAATCCACATCTTGGTTGCACAATGGGGCCATGCAAAAATAAAGCTGGGAATGATGGAGAACAAAAAAAAAGCATCATAATCCCAATAGTTGCATCAATTGCTACTGTTGTTATCTTAATTATAGTGGCATTGATAGTACTTTGTGTTATTCGGAATAAAAATCCATCAAACGATGAAGGTATTTTTTATATATTCATTGATCAATAGCATGTAGAAACATTAGACTTACATAGTCTCGTTTATTTCTATAATTCAGGGCCAACATCATGTATGCTACCTTCGGAAGATAGATCCTCTGAACCAGGAATAGTGACCGCAAATAAAAAATTTACATATTCAGAGGTCATATCGATGACAAACAATTTTGAAAAAATCCTTGGGAAAGGAGGATTTGGAATCGTATATTACGGTTCTGTGAAGGGTGGTAAGCAAGTGGCTGTTAAAATGCTCTCTCATTCATCAGCTCAAGGATACAAACAATTTAAAGCTGAGGTAAATATAACACAACCTTCAATGGAATTATGAAATAAAACTATCCTCTCTAAGTTCAATAAAAAATTTCATTGCATTTTTGTGTATCATGTGGTATGTTAGGTGGAACTTCTTCTTAAAGTACATCACAAGAACTTGGTCGGCCTTGTTGGATACTGTGAAGAGGGAGATAAATTGGCTCTCATCTATGAGTACATGGCCAATGGAGACTTAGATGAGCATATGTCAGGTAAACTTAATATTTTGCCACTCCAACACATTTGATATTTTTTATACAAAAATACACAATTTTTTACATATGCTCACTGTTATCTATTTGAATATAAGAGTCTAGCTCTGAGTGATTTCTTCGTCAATACACAGGAAAACGCGGTGGCTCTATATTGAATTGGGGAACTAGACTGAAAATAGTTGTTGAGTCTGCACAAGGTTCATTTTGAGTTCTCGAATTCCCGTATTTTCTTTGTTTATTTACTCCAGTTAGATGAAACTTTGTGAAAATGTTTTTCTTTTCCCTATAGGATTGGAGTACCTGCATAATGGATGCAACCCATTAATGGTTCATAGAGATATCAAAACCACAAATATATTGTTGAATGAACATCTTGAGGCCAAACTTGCTGATTTTGGGCTTTCGAGATCATTTCCAGTCGATGGGGAAACTCATGTATCCACAGTTGTTGCTGGAACTATTGGATACCTCGATCCCGAGTAAGTATTATTTCTTACTATAAGAACATATTGTATTCTTTCTCAAGACACTCAGTAATAATCGTAAATTATGTTACAGATATTACCGAACAAATTGGTTGACAGAGAAGAGCGATGTGTATAGTTTTGGAATTGTGATATTGGTGATCATTACAAACCAGCCAGTGATTGACACCAACCGCGAAAAGCGACACATATCAGAGTGGGTGGGGATGATGCTTACAAAAGGAGATATCCAAAGCATTACAGACCCAAGTCTCCATGGAGATTATGACTCTGGTTCTTTATGGAAAGCTGTCGAATTAGCAATGTCATGTCTGAATCCTTCTTCTGTTACAAGACCGACAATGTCTCAAGTTGTTCTTGTTTTGAAAGAGTGTTTGGCGTCTGAAAGCGCTAGAGGTGGAGAGAGCCAGGAGATGCATTCACAATTTTCTAGAGAACCGAGCATGACCTTTAGAGCTGAAGTGAACCCTTCGGCTCGGTAGAGGTCATGAAGAATTTTCCTGTTGTATTAATTGTTTACCCATAGTTCTTATGGAACTATAGTAATTAAATTTTGTGTATCTTCAAGAAATTCCTCTAGCCTTTCTTTTTAACAATGAACTTCTTTTTTTATCATAACTGTGAATAGAAGTTCAAAGTCTCTTTTTCTCCATGTTTGATTTTACTCCAACCAAACATGAATAACTATTGCATTTACGTACTTGTGAGTTATGACATTCAGTTTCAATCATAAAGACTTGACCTTTGAAAGCTAATTGCAACAACTTTGAAAATTTGATCTTGGCTAAAATCTTGAGCCAAAACCCATTAAATTATCAGATTTTTAATCAGCTAATTACAAGGTAAACACCGTAGAATTATACATAATCATTGGATGTTTGTGTTTGCTACTTAGCTTGGAAGCACGTCTCAAAACCAAAAGATGTCACTCATACTTTTGACAACTTTACTTTAAAAATATTCCAACACATATGAAAAGTACAAAATTCATATATATATGAAGAAGATGAAAGTGACTTACTTGATGGCCTCAACAGGATAGAATAATTCTCTATCCCCAATCTGCACAAGGCATTTTTGTTTCTTTCTATTGTTACAAATAATGGTTGACTTTTCAAAACTACCAAAGTTTCAAAGCATATTCTCTATTTTTTTATTTGGTAATTGGCAGTTTAATAGATTTGGTCTAAAAGAAACCGATTTGTTAAGTGTCCACTTGAGTAGCTGACTACTCCATAGCTTAATATTTCAGAACTTGAAAAGATATCGATATTGAATGCTTCGAAGGACAGGAGAAAATGGAGAGGCATTTTTGTGGAGTACTTTTGTGTTTATTCATTATCACATTTTCTCTTATACATCTTGTTGAAGCTCAAGATCAGAAAGGTACATACTCCAAATCTTTTATTATGCATTCAAACTCTTGAGATTATATTAAGCAACAAAAAAATATTGTCTTTCCTCTGTTTCTTTTTGTCTAATTAGGATTCATATCTTTGGATTGTGGTTTATTACCTGCTGAGTCTCCATATATCGATAAACCTACCGGAATATCATTCACTTCGGATTCTACTTTCATCATAAGTGGAAAGAGCGGCCGTATCCAAAAGGATTTGGCTGAACAAGTTGTCAAGCTATATGTGACACTAAGATATTTTCCGGATGGAGAACGGAACTGTTATAATATCAATGCAACACAAGGCACAAATTACTTGATAAGAGCTTTCTTCAATTATGGAAATTATGATGGTCTTAATAATTTCCCAAAATTCGATCTGTTTATCGGCCCTAATAGATGGACAACGGTAGATTTGGCTGTGACTAACGGTATTATGCTCAAAGAGATGATTCACATGTCCAAGTTAAGATCTTTGCAAATATGTCTTGTTAAGACAGGAACAACTACGCCGATGATATCAACCTTGGAGCTACGGCCATTGCCAAATGATACTTACATTAGTGAAAATGGAAGCTCCTTGCATAACTTAATCAGAATATATCTTAGTGATATACGTGGCCTTTTACGGTAAGTAAATTTTTTAATTACGTCTTTGATGAATATATAGTCACGAGTTTATCTCTAATACAAGATTTTTGGCAGGTATCCTATAGTGATATCTATGATCGTATGTGGCTTGCATACTTTAAGAAGGAGTGGACACCATTAAATACAACTCTCAATGTGAACACCTCTAATGTTTATAATCCACCACAAATTGCAATGGCATCGGCTGCAACCCTTGAATTTGATAATGGGACGTGGAACATTTTCTCATGGCAATCAAAGGATGCAAAGCAATTTAAACTCTATCTTCATTTTGCAGAAATTAATGAAACTCTCTTAGATAATGATACTAGGGATCGAGTTCAATGTTTTGTTGAATGGAAAAGTTGTATATGGACCTTATAGTCCAAAAAAGTTGAATGTAGAAACTGTAATAAGCACCAACTCGCAAGAGATATGCGTTGGAGGGACTTGCATCTTACAGCTAGCGAGGACGCAGAAGTCAACTCTTCCTCCTCTCATCAATGCAATTGAATTCTATGATGTCATTGAGTTTCCACAATTAGACACAAATCAAGATGATGGTGCGTATACATGTTATATATTATGATACGAATGAAATTTAATTTTACATTGTTAAATTACTCGTTTCATTGACTTTGTGATCCCAGTTTTTGCTATCAAGACTCTCCAAGAAGTTTATGGAGTAAATGTAATCAGTTGGCAAGGAGATCCATGCGTTCCCAAACAATACTTGTGGGCTGGTCTAACTTGCAACGACAGTGATGCTTCCACGCCACCAACAATCACTTCTTTGTAAGATCAATCGAGTAATGTATCATACGGTTAAAATCATCTCTCTTTTATTTATCTTTCACTTGAAACATATTCATATTCGTATCACTAGAAACTTGTCTTCAAGTGGTTTAGTCGGGATAATCACACCTGCCATTCAGAATCTAACCCATTTGCATGAATTGTAAGTATCACACACCTAATTAAATTGGACTTTTCTGTTTGTTTTTTTTGCTCATGATTATTTTTTGTTTAATCTAATGCTAGGGACTTGTCAAATAATAACTTGACCGGGACTGTGCCTGAGTTTCTAGCTGACATGAAATCGCTCGTAGTTATGTAAGTAGCTTATAAGATAATACAAAAACAAAAATGTCTTTTAGCTCTCTTTATAAACTCCCTTTACCTTAACAGAAACTTAAGTAGGAACAACCTTAGTGGTCCACTTCCTCAAAAGCTTCTACAGAAGAAAGGATTAAAGTTGAAGTAAGATTTTCTCATACTATCTTCATTTGATGATTTTCATACCTTTTGATCAATATATTTGTATTAATCCATAGTGTTGATGGCAACCCTGAGCTTATTTGCACAAATGGGTCATGTGTAAATAAACCTGGAGAGAGTGGACCCAAAAAGAGTATATTAGTACCGGTTGTCGCATCAGTCGCTTCAGTGGTTGTTCTTATAGTAGCATTGGTTTTGTTCTTTGTTCTTAGAAAGAAAAATCCATCAACAAGTAAAGGTATTCATGAAAAAATCTTGTCGATATTTTATTAATATTAAAAAAATATATCATTTTTCTGTACCAAAACTAACTTTTTTGTTCATATTACAGGAAATGGTGCAACCCCGAGATCATCCGAACCACCAAGGATAACGAAAAAGAAAAGGTTTACGTATGCAGAGGTTACTGAAATGACAAATAATTTTGAAACAATTCTTGGAAAAGGAGGGTTTGGTACCGTTTATCATGGATATGTGAATGGTACAGAACCAGTAGCTGTAAAACTACTTTCTGAATCTTCAGTTAGTGGATACAAGCAATTCAAAGCAGAGGTATCACAGCATTTATGCAAGTATCTTTATCAAATCTTAAGTGTCTTTGAAATCAGACATGGAGTTAGTACATTCAGAGCACTTTTGTAACTTCTTAGGTTGAACTTCTTCTAAGAGTCCACCACAAGAATTTGGTTAGCTTAGTTGGATACTGCGAAGAAGGGGATGAATCGGCTCTGGTCTACGAATACTTGGCAAAGGGAGACTTAAAAGATATGTTGTCAGGTAAACCAAATTTCTTTATAAATCCATTGTCGATCTAATGTGAAAACATTTCCCTCTAGATCGATTTGTATAACTTAATTAATGACCTTGTTATAACACAGGTAAGCGCGGTGGATTTGTTTTAAGGTGGGGAACTAGACTACAAATAACGGTTGAGGCTGCACAAGGTGAGTGAATCCTAATCAAAATATCACTTTCTTGCCAAGAAATATAGTTTTACATGATAAACTTTGACACATCTGAATTCATGGCACTAGGACTGGAGTACCTGCATAAAGGATGCAAACCACCAATTGTTCACAGAGACGTCAAAAGCTCGAACATATTGTTGGACGAAAATTTCCACGCCAAACTTGCTGATTTTGGACTTTCAAGATCCTTTCCAGTCGAAGGTGAAAATCATTTGTCCACAGTTGTAGCCGGAACTCATGGTTACCTTGATCCCGAGTATGTGATACTACTTAACCATTGGTTTTCTTATGTTCTTACATCATAGATTATATCTCTTGACGTATATAAAATATCGTCCTATAGGTATTACCGAACAAATTGGTTGACAGAGAAAAGCGATGTGTATAGTTTTGGGGTCGTTTTGTTGGAGATTATCACAAACCGGACTATAATCGACCATAGTCGTGAAAGGCCACACATAGCTGAATGGGTTGGGTTAATGGTTACCAAAGGAGATATTAGAGGCATTACAGATCCAAGCCTCCATGGAGATTACCACTCAGATTCTGTTTGGAAAGCTATTGAGCTAGCAATGTCGTGTCTGAATCCTTCTTCAGCTGGAAGACCGACCATGTCTCAAGTCATTATTGAGCTAAAGGAGTGCTTAATATCTGAAAACTCGAGGGGAGGAGCCAGTCGGGATATGGACTCGGAGGGTTCGACAAATGTGACCATGAACTTTGGTACAGAAGTGAACCCTTTGGCTCGCTAAAATATGTGTCACATTTTGTTGTGTTTGGGACTAAACTCAGTAATTTGATGAATGAGAAAATGAAAGTCCACATTTAGAATCCAAAGCTCTTCACATCTTTCCATAATGTATTAAGATCAATGCCTATCAATTTTTTTGATCTGTAATGTTATTAGACAAACTAAGTCGCTCTTTTGAGTCTTTTCAAATACTCTGTTTCTCTAANTCTAAAAAAAAAAAAAAAGAAAAAAAAAAAACACGAAACGAATTACATTTTCAAGATTTTGCTAAACCAAGCATCTCAAATAAAATAAAAAAAATTGAAATTCGTCAACTTTTTTGGTTTTTAAATAGGGAAAATTCTAAAAAAGGGGCTTTTTTTAACAAGTTGATTATAAATAGGTCTTTA
>OVAF01002689.1:0-14804 GCA_900406245.1 Odontarrhena argentea | reverse complement strand
GAAAAAGTTCAATTGAAGTATTAAGATTTGCTAGCTTGTATCATTCTCATGAGCTGCATAATTCAAGAAATTAAAGGTTCTAAAATAAATGCACACAAAAGACATGTTTTTCATTATTGTTCCAATCATACTGAGAATCATATGTAGCCAAGTACAGCTAAAACAAAGATTCTTCAAGCTAAAAAGACCACTGGGTCCATCTCAAATGATTCTTGTGTCATCTCTATTGTTTTCCAAACGGTTATTATCAATTACGTTATCATGCAGAAAAGTTTATTTCCAGCACTAGAAAAAGCAGAAAAGACAACTAGAAATTAAATTCAAAATGCCGTATTTAGAATGAAGAAAAGCTTGATGTGGTTCATCAATGGCAGTACACTTGATCTAGAATCTTATAGCTTTTCATGTATTATATTGTCCTATATCTTCCCTTTAGATGAACGGCTTTGCCTAACTCGTGTATATTTGTGGGTGTGGACCTCTCTATACTAAAAAGGAAGATAAGAAGCATCTTGCAGAGAGTCAAAAGGTTTCAACTTTCAAATCCACCCACTTAATATTATATTCATAAAAGCAAACACATAGAATGTTAAACAAAAGCTTAAGAGATTTGAGTTTACCTGCGTTTATTCGCCGTCCATAGCCGCAAAAATGAATCTGTCTTGACTAATGGTGACTAGTAATTTGAATAAGTAAAGGGTAGCAGTGGTCCTTGTCATAGTTAGTCCAAGATTCGTCTACTTTCACAAGCGTCTCATGGCGCTTCCAAACTTCCGCATCATAGTTTTCGGTTAAGATGTAGTGTAATCCAATTTCTTTAATTTCCTTCAGGAACTTGTCTAAAGAGTCACCTCTCTTAGGACTGAAAAATAATGCCTCAGAGGGTATTTTAGCTTTAAGCAACAACTTGACAATTCTTGCAAGATCCTTATGAAATTCCTTGAAAAAGGTACTGTTGAATACAAAATGGTGTAGTGTTAAGGGATGAGATATTCATATAAAAAGTAAGACTGAAATCAAGAGTGAGAAAGCTTACCAATCGCTCGCAACTATGACGTCAAAAGTGTTGGTTAACTCTGAAAGTTCTTCCTGATTCCAATGCAACTCCATGGCTTTAACGCTTGTGTAGCCAAATGCCATGGAGTTGGATTCTATGTTACGCTTAATATCTAGATGTTAAGTACATCACTAAAACTAAAATGACAAACCTAAGCTTCGGCGAAAGAAGACAACTCGAGAGAAACAGTGTGCGCACAAACGAAACAAGTAGGATACAATTGACTACTTGGGGATTGCCATCTGAGATAACCACTTCTGATGCTTCGGTGGCAGCTGCAATAACTAAACCGGCTAATCCATATCCCGATCCAAGCTCCATTACTCTTTTACCTCTGGAACATTCCAATGAACAAAGTAAAATGTAAGAACAAGAAGTTACACGAACACAAGCGCAAATCAGTCTTGAAACTGAAAACAGAAACCTGAAACGGTCTGGCTGAGATTTGCAAAAGTATGCTAGAACTTCTTCTGAGGGCCACTGACCTGGAACAATGACAGTAGACTAAGTTATGAATTCAGAGAATCGCAATCCAAGCAAAAACGGAGAAAACTCAATTCGTTAAAAGCATACCTGAGGCCAAGAGGAACAACATTATATACATTACTCTCAACTCAACCAAACAAAGATCAAAATGCCAAATTTATCACATTACAGAAATGGTGTTATCTTCAAGACCAACAAAGACACTAACTTATGAAAAGCATAACACCAGAGACAACCGGAGATTCAAGATTGAGAGAACTTACAAACAAGTCCTGTATTATCAATGTTATATCGATTTGATATCTCAAAGTCATTAAGATCACTGCAGTTATCCACTCTTTGTCTGCATAACGTCACGGAAACAACACAAAAAGCTCTTAAGAGTGATAAAAATCCATAGACGTGCAAAAAACAAATGCAAAGATCAAAACTTTAAAAATGTACTAACGTTAGATAGAGTTTCGTTGAATCAGAGTCAGAAATTGAGTAGCAAACGCAAGCTTCCCGAGAATTTTCTAATTCGGGACAAGAAGAAGAATCCACGACTTGACACGGAATCAAGTTGAATCCTTTAGTTGCTTTCCTTGAAACCCTTTTGATTTCAGCTTGAGATTGAGAATCTGAAGAAAATTGAAAAGATGATCCATTACAAACGATGAAGTGAAAATTGAGAAAATGGTTGTAGGAAGAAGAAGAAGAATGGGAATTTCACCAGATCTACGGAGAAGAGCTTGACGAAGAATGTTCCATCTAAGAGAAGAAGAAGAAGAAGAAGAAGGATCCATGGAAGTATCGTTATCGCTTCCTTCGCCGGGAAATTTCTTACAGACTAAACTGTAAACAAGACGACGACTTTCTGGAATCCTCTGGTGGAGACAGAGTATTTCGGAAATGATAAATTTGCTTTGGTAGTGCTGTAACTTTTGTCTCGGTCAACTAAAGTACAGTAATTTTTATTTTGTCAACCAAAGAAAAATAGATTGGACATGTGTTAAAAACATTTCATTATGTACTTTGGGTAATTATTAATAAATATGAAGTACTTTGAATTCTTGGTTCAATTTTCAGAAAATGTAAAGAAAATAAGAGATACAATAACGAAGGATATGATATATGCTCTTCCATTTGGAGGATGCTGAAACTTAATTTTTTTCCTTTATGATTGGAATCCCTTCAAACCGAGAACAAGAACATGTTATATGGTCCCTTCCCAAATATCCATTCTAACCAACGATCTCTAAATTTTTTTTAGAGATCTTTACCAGTTGAGCTAGAGGTTCTTAGTATTGTGCAATCTTTTATGTACTATTACTTATGAATAAAGGAATTTGCTTGGTTGAGATATGATTCATCTACAGCAAGACACATTTCATTAGTCAATTATCCATATTAATAACTTTGAATTTTTTTTGTTTTAAATTGATTGTACTTATCAATTATATTGACCTTGTATGTCTCATATATTAGAATAACAAAAACAAACTTTCCTTCATGGCTGATATAAGTTTATAATGCTAGAGATAGAGTTTTATTAAGCAAAAAAGAAAATAAAATCTACACTTTCATTATCGTAATCAATTAATCATTTAAATTAATTTGAAATTTCTATTTTAGCTGATTATACCTATTAATTATATTGTACTATTCTAAAGATTTTTTTTTTACTTTCATTATCATAGTCAATTATTCATCTTTATCACCTTGAAATTTTGTTGTTGTAATTGATTGCTATTAAGCTTATGTTTCATATCAGATAAAAAAAAAAAAATACCATATTTCCTTCATTAGGTATAAGAGAAATATTCTTAAGACTTTCATTATCAGAGTCAATTATTCATTTTTTGATTTCTTCTATCCCAAGATATTTTATAGTTTAATAATGACACTTAAAAGAAGGATATAATTAAACAATTGTTGAATAAACACGGCAAAATGTCCATCCACTAGTTAAAAAGACTAAACCGGCCCGGTTAAGCTAAAGTACGCAACTCATTTCCAACACGCAATCCCCACATCTTCTAATCTCCGACAGCAAAACACTTCCTCCTTTGTCTTAATCTTTTCACTTTTGTCCCAAATCTTTTTCACATTCATATAAATAACCACCACCTTTTCTTCATTTCTGCTTCGTCTCTCTCTCGAGTCTTAACTCTCAAGTCACCTCCGATTCGATCAAGCAACGATGGAAGCCTCTGCGAATCCCGAGCTTAACCGGATTGTCGACGCTTCAACCACCGATGCTCCTCTTCCTAATATCTCCTCAGACTCTGAATCAGCCTCAGCTCCTCCTCCAGTGGCGACAGAGGAAGTGATTTTAAAAATCTCCGGCGCAATTCTCCACCTCATCGACAAAGCCTACAGCGTCGAGCTCGCTGTAGGCGACCTCGAGATTCTCCGTCTTGTACAAGACGATATCACAGTCGCGGTTTTCGCTCGAGTAACCAGTGAGATCCAATGGCCTTTAACCAAAGACTCACCCGCGGTAAAAGTCGATGAGTCTCATTACTTCTTCTCTCTCCGACCCGTTAAAGAATCCGAATCCGAGTCCTCAGATCAATCAACCAAGGAAGAGAACATCGAAATGTTGAATTACGGTTTAACAATCGCTTCCAAGGGACAAGAGCCATTGCTTGAGCAGCTAGACAAAATCTTAACAGATTACAGCAATTTCACCGCGGAGAAACAGAGCGAAGAGGCAGAGGATGGTAGTAATAAAGTGTTGGATTTGACGGCGGCGAAAGAGACTTCACCCGCGGAGTTAAAGGGGAAGAGGAAGAAGATGGTGAAGAAGGAATGTACGGCGTATTGGACTACTTTGGCTCCGAATGTTGAGGATTATAGCGGAGTTGCTGCGAAATCGATAGCTGCGGGTACAGGACAACTGATCAAAGGGATTCTTTGGTGTGGAGATGTGGCAATAGATCGGCTCATGTGGGGAAATGAGTTCATGAAACGGAAGTTGACCAAAGCTGAGAAAGAGAGAAAAGTTCACCCCAAAATTTTGAAAAGCCTAAAGAGGTACAAATCAATTTTCAAGGTTTAATTTATCATTGAGAGGGAGTCTTGGGATGTGCTTAATATATCATGGTTCTGAGTTATTATATGCATCTTGGTGTGTAACAGAGTGAGGAAGATAACTAAAATGACTGACAAAGTGGCGAATGGTGTGCTCTCTGGTGTCGTAAGAGTTTCCGGTGTCATTTCGAGTTCGGTGGTAAACAGCAAAGCCGGGAAGAAACTCTTTAGTCTACTTCCTGGAGAAGTGGTTCTTGCAACACTTGATGGACTCAGTAAGTTGATTTAGATCTTCATCATGATCATGCATGATTGTTACTTATCGAAGCTTCCTTCGTTCTGATATAAAACCTTTTCGCTGTTCTTCTAAACAGACATGGTTTGTGAAGCTGTTGAACTCGCTGGTAGAAACGTTTTGAAAACATCTTTATCTGTCACAACTGAAATCGTCGATCNNNNCACAACTGAAATCGTCGATCACAAGTAAGTTGATACATTAAACTGAAAGGTATTACAAATGTCGGTCCATTTGGTTGCAACATGGTGGTTTCAATCTTCATAATGTTCGGATGGTTAATGTTGTGATGGTTATGTGAAGGTATGGAGCAAAGACAGCACAGGCAACAAACGACGGGCTTGGAGCAGGGGGGCATGTTCTTGGAACGGCGTGGACAGTTTTCAAGATCAAAAAAATTCTTAATCCCAAGAGTGCTATGAAGTCACCATTACTGGCGAAAACCGCAATGAAAACTGCACATAAAGAGAAAAATAAGGAAAAGAAGTCAGATGGATGTTGTACATCAGTCCCATTGCCTTGGTATAGAAGCACGAAGACACACTAGTTAAAAGATTAGGTGATATTTCAAGCTATGCACGGAAGGAAAAATTCATAAGTAAAATTAATATCTTTTTATATATAATATATTTATGTTTAATCATTTTGTAATTATATGACACATGTAATTCATTTTTTTTGTCTGTTTGATTTTCACAATTTTTTAGTTATCTTCATCTATAAAATGTTTCAAAACAACTTATATTCATAGTTAAATAAGAAATAGCCATATACATTACATGTGTAATATTAAAACTATAATAATGCTTCTCAGTAAATAAAAATATGATCAAAATAATTTCTAAAATATGCCATTTACTAATAAAGTATATTAGTACATCATCTCATATATCACATAGTCACTTATATATATTCTCTTTACTAAAATGAAACTACAGTAAACCAATATGCAAAAATAGGAAAATAATGATGATATACTGAAATTTGTTTAGCCAACAACAAAAATATAAAATTTAAGAAAATAAAATAAAGATTTTCTTTGTAAACAGTTGAACATTTTTAATGAGTACCATTTAGTCATTTCCTTAGCATTTAAACAAAATATCATACAGAAGGTAATAATCTATACTCAGACCAAAAAAAAAAAATTGTAATAATTTATAGTGTTGCAAGAATTTCAAAAAAGCAAAATAATTATCATATATACTCTATCTTTTTCTAGAGAGACAAAAACCCCGATAAATTAAATGAAACAACAATAACATTCATTAAAATAAATTCGAACCCAAACGGTGTCACAATAACAAACCTAGTACAAACCATTAGACTACGAGTTCCGGACAAAATAGTTCTTATCTAACTAAAAGAAAACTCATAAATTTTTAATAATACAAATTTGAGATTTCTGTTTTCAGTAAGATTTTTTGAAATTATGCAATCGTTTTTGCTGATACAAACTCCTTAACTCGTTAAGGATGCATCATGGATATATTTTTTTTTTTGGTAAGGTGCATCATGGATATATAGTAAATGTAATAAAAGTAGTTTCCTGAATATATACTTCAACAGTTAACGCAAAACAATAAATCTTGTATCAATTCTGTAATAGCCAGAACGGTTAATATTTTTAAAAGATTTTTGAAACTAATTCCTCTTTTAATATAAAGTCAACGTGATAACAACAATCTGCATAAATTTAACCAAAACATGTAAAATTTGTTTCTTCTTATTGTTCTTGACTGGATCAAGAACACAATTTCTTCATCGTCAAGGATTCCATTTCCTCTTCATCTTCCCCCTCGAATTATATTTTTCCGACAAGAAATGGAATCCTCTGCAGCTCCTCCTAAGCTTTATCCGACCATCGACACATCAACCCTTAATCCTCCTCTTCCTACTCCATCATCTTCCTCTTGTCCTAACAATCTCTATCCTTCCCTCGATGTCGAAAACAATCTTTCGCCAGAGCATACCGCCTCAGCTCCTCCAATGGCAAAAGAGGAGATAATTCTAACAATCCCTGGAGCAATTCTTCACCTCATCGATAAATCTTATAGCGTCGAGCTAGCTCTAGGCGATCTTGAAATCCTCCGTCTTGTTCAAGGCGATATCACGGTCTCGGTTTTCGCCTCCGTGGCAAATGAAATACAATGGCCATTGACTAAAGATGCACCCGCCGTGAGACTAGACGAATCTCATTACTTCTTCTCCTTACGACCCA
Organism: Odontarrhena argentea; assembly: GCA_900406245.1. Taxonomy (NCBI): domain Eukaryota; kingdom Viridiplantae; phylum Streptophyta; class Magnoliopsida; order Brassicales; family Brassicaceae; genus Odontarrhena; species Odontarrhena argentea. The sequence continues at coordinate 7,730 of OVAF01002689.1, read as the reverse complement.
TCAAAGACTCCCGATCATCATCATCATCATCATCGGATCATGAAGAAGATATGTTGAATTACGGATTGACTATCGTTTCCAAAGGTCAAGAACCGTTGTTAGAGAAGCTGGACCAAATCTTGGAAGATTGTTGTAGCTTCACCGCGGAGAAACAGAGGAACGAGGCAGGGGAAGTTGGTGATAATGTGTTGGATTTGACTGCGGCGAAGGAGACTTCTCCGGAGGAGTTGAAAGGAGAGAGGAAGAAGATGGTTGAGAAGCAATGTACGGCGTATTGGACGACTTTAGCTCCAAATGTTGAGGATTATAGCGGAGTTGCTGCCAAGTTGATCGCGGCTGGCTCGGGCCAATTGATCAAAGGGATTTTGTGGTGTGGAGATTTGACTATAGATAGGCTTAAGTGGGGGAATGAGTTCATGAAACAGAAGTTGTCGAAAGCCGAGAGAGATAGAGAAGTTAGTCCTGCTGCTTTGAAAGGTCTCAAAAGGTAATGATGAAAATGTATTTGTTGTGTAATTTTTTTTCATGGTTCTATTTTTGAGAGATTTTTTGTTGATGATAGAGTGAAGAAGATGACGAAGAGGACGGAGAGGATGGCGAATGGTGTGCTCTCTGGTGTTATAAGAGTTACGGGATTCTTTTCGAGGTCAGCGGTTAATAGCAAAGCCGGGAAGAAACTATCTGGTCTTCTTCCTGGAGAGATGGTTCTTGCAACACTTGATGGATTTAGTAAGTTGTCTTAGATCTTCATGATGTTTATTTGAGTTTCCATATAATTACTTTTTACTATTTTGGCAGATAAGGTTTGTGATGCGGTTGAAGTAACGGGAAGGAACGTTATGAAAACATCTTCCACTGTCGCAACTGAAATCGTCGATCACAAGTAAGGAAATTAATAAAGGTTACAAAAGCGAATCATGTCGCTCTTATGTACTTGTCCGGATGGTTAATGGTTTTAATTTTTGTAGGTATGGAGCAAAGACAGCGGAAGCAGCAAACGAAGGGTTTGGAGCGGCAGGGCATGCTCTTGGAACTGCGTGGACAGTTTTCAAGATCAGACAAGCTATTAACCCAAAGAGTGCAATGAAACCATCATCACTAGCTAAAACCGCCATGAAAACGGCAGCTAAAGAAAAAAAGAAGGGGGAAAAGAGTCCAAAGTAGGAGAAAGCTTTTTCACTCATGTTATTTGTAAATCATTTTCAGGCCTAACTAACATATAACAATAGAGATTTAGAAAGAGTAGGTTTTGTTGTTGGTGGTGGTGCAAAGTGTTTTGCTTCTTTATGAAATTATGAATCATGAGTTTGATACAAAACATACATACAATTTGTAGATACATTGTGTTTTATTTATTTCGTGAGGTTAGTAATCAAAGTCAAAGGAGTTTTGTGTTTTTTTTTTTTTAGTCAAAGGAGTAATGTTCATAATCCTAACCAATTAATGAGTTTGAGAAATTTAAGTTTAAATTAGAAAAATCGAAATCATGTCATATTCAAAATAAAATCTATGTTATTAATAAAATAAAATTACAATCTAATCATTAATGTTGATCATGGGATAAAAATTAAGAAAGAAAGAAAAAAAATATATATATATATATATATATACCATAAAAAGAATATGTTAATTTTTAAATTTCTATCAAAAAATTGTTTATTTCAGTCAATTTCCCTTAAATCTAATGTCTCAATCCTCATAGTTTCTCACTCAAGGACTATCATCTTATCACTGAAGTCTTGCGCCGGTCTGTAAATAAAAACTTGTTACACTAAAACCTCTATAAATTAATAATGTTGGAATTTAGAAAAATTATTAATTTATAGAGATATTAATTCATCTATAAATTAATGATATAGAGATATTTATTAATTTATTATATTCTATAAATTTTATATTAAATATGTACTTTATTTTAAATTTAGTAATGTATGTAACACTTTTGTATTTTCATATTTATACATTCATATTATTTGACATTTTGTCAATAGTTTTGATATCGAAAATATTATGTCGATAATTTTAATTATTATAATAGAATAGATGTTAAAAGGTCACTTAAAAATTCAAACAAAAATAATACATACTCAAAACTTTAAGATTAAAATATTTATGTCTACATAATATTGATGATGACAAAGATGAAATAATAATAGTCAAAGTATGTTATATTAGGATGCTATATTAGGAGGCTATGTATAGATATATACATGACTTGCTGAATATTTTATTATTTATTAGTTTTATTTTGTTAATCTTACGAGTTATTTAAATTAGAATAAATGTGGTGTAATGTATTTATGGAATTTTAAATGAGTTTCAAGATGAATGCATAATTTTTTTTTACAGTTTCTGTTAGCAACTTATATTATGAACAACTCATGCACACACATCCAAACTTTTTCCGTTCCCAGAACAAACATCCAACTTAATTGTTTTTCTAAAATAAACCTTCAACTCATAAAATTGTTTGACTAACGGTCAACACGTTAATCTCTGTTACATATTAATTGACTCCGTTTAATATATAAACATGTGATTAATAAATTAAAGTTTAAGAGAGTGAAAAAAAAAAAGCGTTGTTAACTGCAGCCAAAATTCTACAAGTGCATATCAAATCTGTAATTTTTTAATCTTACTTTTTATTTTTAATTAATCTTTAAAACTCTATTTAAAAAAACTATTACATTTTTCGTTTAGTTTAATAACTATTATATTTTCGTTTAGTTTAAATTTATGAGATATATTAGTAAATTTATATAAAAAATTTGAACACATGTAGAAATTTTTATATATATAGTTTATATTGAAATGTTTTTATTGGTTTATTTAATTTATGTGGTCTGATTAACTTTACTTCTCGATTAACGTTTTGCAGTTGTAGAGTAACCTGAACAAAATACATGTCGTTTTATGGCTAAAAAACTGAGTGGTGTTTATTTCTACTTTTTAATATCTGAATCCGAGCTTAGTAAAATTCGAACCTGCGAGCTTCGACTTAAATCCGAACCTCTGACTATTTTATCCCTGTCTTCTTCAAACATCAGAACCAGAGAAGCTTTTTCTGACCATGAAAGAAGATTACGAGGTACGAATTCTGATTTCTGATTCGCCAACTTTGATCTGTTTCTTATTGTTTGTTCTCTTCCGCTATTTTCAAATTCAGATTATTAGGGATCAAATTGGATTCTAATAACTTCTGTTGATTCGTAGTTAGGATTAAAGTATTTGACTTTCATGGGGAAAAGGGTTCATGAAAAATCCAAGCTTTAGGATTTTTAGTGAATCATAAGCACTTTTGATTGAGTCTTTTGGATTCTCTTCTGAGATTGGAATCATGAGATTGGCTTCACTTCTTTGTTCTTGATTAAAGTTTTCGACTTTTTGGATTTATGTTGTGGTGATGGTATGTTGCAGGTTGATGAGAAGAGGCAAGCTGCTGCTGATGTATTGTTTAGTTATTCCAAGTTTGCAATGGCTTGTATTGGAAACCAGACTCGTCCTAGTGACATGAGGATGCATTTGATGAAGGTATTAGTTATTTTCAGTGAATTGTTTCGGTTATTTAGTTTTGTGTCATTTGATTAGAGTATGAACATCTTTAAGGTTGTTGATGAGTCAAATTTTTTATAGGAGATTTCGGGAATGCCAACTTCTCTAAAAAGAAGGGAAGCTTCAAGAGCAGCAACTTCTCCTGATCCAGTTGGGGAATCATCAAGCTCTGGTACTGCCAGGCTAGATAAAACGGATAGTTTCAGGGCACTTTAAGTTTTTAACTTTTCGAGTTGTCAGGGTTTCGCGAGATAGATACTAGTAGTGATCTCTGGCTCAGTGTCTGTCTCTTGAGAACCGATTTATTAGGTTTTAACTTATGAGTTTACCCATGATACTGTAAACGCTGTAATACTCCCAGATTGTGTGACTCTAATAATAAATGATATGCTACTACTTCAAAATGTTCTTCTGTTCATGGAACAGCTTCAGACATACGTCATTACTCATCTGTATAGGTATGCTGGATACCTTTCATTTACTGAACATAGTACTTTCTCTCCCAAACTTTGTGTGTTTTATAGTTGGCTTACCCAAAATATGAGTTATCGAACTTGAAAAGATCTTTTGTCCAAAGAATCTTCAGACTCTGATAGCCTTATGTGCACGTCCTGTATGCGAAAGTAGCAACCACGTTGGTTTACAACAGAAAGAGGTGTAATGACTAGTGAATACATTCAGGAGATTAAAATACTTAGTTACAATGTCTCTATCTGATGAACCCCATTCGACAGAAGAGAGTTCTTAGATGCGCGGCACCTGCAATGATCGAAAAAAAGAGTTCATTCATTTTGTGAAATAGAACTCTGTTGCAGGAGTTAGATGCTGCGGTAGGACCTTGATTTGGATCTGGAAGGCCTCCTTCGTCTGGATAATCAGCACCCTGCAATCATTTTCCCTATGATTATGTTATCTCACTTAGCAACTAGTCTATAATAGTCATACAGTAACCAAAGTACCTTACGGCCTGGGGTAAATTGGATTGTAGAGCCACCGGTAACCTCCACCGCATCAACATCAGTGAGGTGAACCGAGATCAAAGAATCTGTCAAAGCACGCCTCCTAAAGGAAGAAAGTTTTGTGGGTTGATAATGGCTAGAGATGCTATGTATAGCAATGTTTACCTGATGCGCGTCATGCCATCTATACATTTGCATTTAGAAGATGTTAAGACAGGAAAGAGATATATATGGTGAATGATTCTGAGAGAGAGAAGATTTTACGCCAGACGGAGCATAATAGGAGCACAGTTTCTGCAAGAGACTCAAAGGTTTCTACGAGTTCTCTCTATCTCTTTGAGGTACTCTGCATCAACACACACTGCCATTTCAAGAGCAAGCAAGATAACTCAAGAAAGAATGAATACGATTGAGCAGTCATGTATATATATATAAAAAGATTGAAGCAGAGTATATGGGAGAAGTATGTTTTGTCATCTGGAGAAATCAAAGCATTTTGTGTTTTTTTTTTTTTTTTTCCTGTTAGATTTGGGAGAGAACCCTTTTGCTAATCGACAAGCTATATATTAACCCCAAGAGTGCAATATGAAGCCATTCAAAGGTGCCAAGTAGGAGAAAACTCGTGGAGATGTGTTATTTGTACAATCTTGGAAGATAAGCAACTCTCATACAATAGAGGATCGGAGCATGATATGCAGTTTCAAACGGCTGAGCATATGTTTTGATCTGAACTATAAATAGTTTATTAAGACGAACTTTTCAATAAATCAAAGCAAAACAAAAAGGTTGTATTATTCATCAAAGCTTAGCAACACGAACATGCGCTACAGCATATGGCTCATTGGGTGTAGACACAACGCCTGACCACTCAAGTGTCCCCCAAATCTTCCCTTGTTCGCGTTTTTCAAGGGTGATTTCCGCACACCAAATTATATTCTCGGGATGACGCTCGTTACCAGACACATTTTGCTCCCAAAAAACGGCCAACTTTCCACCATAATCTGCCACTTGAGCCTGTACACGAGGAGGAAACGCTCTCAACAAAGTCTCCAAACCTTGCAAAGCATTCCAACATCTTTCCTCAGAGTTGTACCACCTGATCATCTTACAACCAAAACAAAATAACACGTTATCTATCACACAATAAGATGATGAGCAAAACCATCCAGCATTCATAGCTAAGTCTACCGCTCTCCATCTAGCTTTGTGCAGCTTGAAAGTCGTATGTTTAGTAAAACATTTGACGTACACAGTTCCATCATACACTACGCTTCGATACCTAAAACCGCTGCATATTTTCTCGTCAGGACCCGACTTAAACTCCCAAGTTTGAGTCTTTGTATCGAATACCTCCATCCACTTAGTTGCATCGGGACTTTGGCAGCCTCCGGTTACATATATTTTTCCATCAAGGACGCAAGCAGAAGGGGCCACACGTGCGAAGCTCATGCTTGGGGCCTCACGCCATGTGTGAGAACGACAGTCCATGACCATGACACTAGAAGACGCATCATCACTATTCATGAATCCGCCAATTGCATAGATATTAGAACCAACCCCCACAAAATCTGATTTATATGTATGAGGAGAACTAATTGGCACTAAAACTTTCTGCGGGCTATTTGGTCTCTGGTAGAGAGTGAACCAACGTTGTGGGCTTTCGTAGTTAGGGAGTGTTAAGCAAACGTATAGACAACTCTCTGTGCGGCCTAAGAGCGTTCGCGTTTGGTAAAGCTCCCTTGAGGCAAGCATGGAACGGAATCTCTTGCAAACTAAGGAGAGAGTCGGGTAGTACAACCTCGAAACGCAGGCTAAGCAGTTTAATACCAAATCATTAGGTAGCATCAGAAACGTCATTGACTCTTCTCCACTCATGGTTGTTGATCGTTGTTTCTCTATTAGCTGGAATTAAAGATTTAAGGTTGCCTTTTTCTCTCTTATGCGTCGGCTCAAGGCTTTTGTATAGGGACATTGGGATATCTATCTCTGCCGACAAAAAAAAATATATCTATCTTATTAAAAATACCTTTAAGCACATCTTATTAAATAAACTTGACGTGGGATCCACACATAGCACATTTGTAATTCACGACATCATGGCATGTGTTTTTCTTAACAAGAATTTAATAAATGGAATATGCTATTTTCAGTTTCTTAATAACAAACAAAATAATTTAAATTTTTATATATAATCTTGAATAACAGATAAAAAATAATAATAATAATAATCTTGAATAAAAAATTTCATTCTTTTTATAGAAAAAAAATGTCAGTTAATCTAATATACTTACATTAATAAATTTGAGTCACAGGAAACGGTTTCTTGAGTCAGATTATTGTTATGAAAAGTTTGAGTCATAGACAATTGAGGGTATATTGCTACGTAATCAGCTATTAATTCTCTTGGTTCTTCCTATAGAAACTGTACACATCCAGAGAATTCGTTTATCGGTAATAGATTGTGTTTCTTGATCTGGTGTAAGTAGTCAATGTTTCTGAGAGAGCCATGTGAGAAAGAGTGACTAACTAATGTTAGGAGACTGTATGATTTAGTAACATTCATAATTTTGGAGCAACTCAGAAAAGCTATGAGAGCTTGACAAGATGCATGAAGGTAAACAAGACATAAATCATTTTAGTTATTGCGTTCATTTATAAACTTTTTTCTTCACCATTTTCACATATGCGAAAACCGCCTCATTTGCCTCTTTTGCTTGCTTCATAGCATATGGTAAAGATCACAATAGCTGCAGCAGCAGCGATTCCAAGTGTCTGCTGCGTCACCGCTGAAGGAATTCTTCTTGGCGGATTAAATCCTAGTTCTGAGAGTTTCTTGTGTGAAATCGCGTAATCTCTGAAGAACACATCCTCGTCCTGACAAACACATCATGGTACATTTTTTTTTTAATTTTTTGATGAAACCTGACATCATCCGAACTAGAAGTCTATCATAGTCATACTTATATCTGAATTTACCTTTGCATACAGCTTAACATAGGGGTGGAACTTGGGATCATCAAGTAGAGCCTTGTCGGTTTTCAGTTGTAGCAATCCTGGAGTCTCTCCTTTCAGAAGCTCTCTGAAACATCAATTAGCAGTCAATGTAAGATTTGGAGCTCTCTCTCTCAGACTTTGTGTGTTTTGTAGTTGGCTTACGCAAAATATGAGTTATCGAACTTGAGAGGATCTTGTGTCCAAGGACCTTCGAACTCTGATCTC
>OVAF01002688.1:0-14807 GCA_900406245.1 Odontarrhena argentea | reverse complement strand
TGCCATAATGTGAGATCTTCTGGATCCCTTTTGATCGCCAGATTTGATTCTATTGTATTTATGTAAGTACGATGCAAACCAGAAGGAAGTTTTGGTATTTTTTCTAAAATTTTCCCTTTTCCTGTTCCATCCGAAACGATGAGCATATATTTGTTTCCATTCTCAGTTATGGACTGAGTGTCAAATCCTTGAGAATATATGTCATCAAAACTCAATAAATTCCTTTTGGATTTTGGAGAAAATAAGGCATTGTTTATGGAAAATCTTGTTCCATTAGGCAAAGTAAAATTTGCTTTACCGGTTCCTTCAATCAAGTCTGCAGGACCCGATATTGTATTAACAATGCTTCTGGTTGCTTTTAAATCAGAGAAATATTTTCTATTTCTCAAGATAGTGTGTGTTGATCCACTATCTGGTATGCAAATTTCTCCAATATTTTCTTTTGATACCATCTTATTTGTGTCGCAATCCATTTCTGCGAATAACAAAAATTATAATAAACATAATATAAGTTTCATTATGAAGGAAATAGAAACACACAATAATTATACACTAGTTTGTTGTAAACAACATTATTCCTCAAACAACAGAAAAACATAACATTTATTTATGATATAGTTCAGGACTATTCAGCAGTCCTACTGCAAACTTCTTAGTTATCTGGAGCGCTGATATCCATATCATCCGCAAAGTCGGAAGCCTCAAGATGAGTTATACCCTCAAAGTGTTCCATGAGGTTAGCTTCCTTCTCTTTTCCTTTAATGGATTCTTGGTATAACTTACAAAGGTGTGCTGGAGTTCGACACGTACGAGACCAATGTCCCTTGTTCCCGCATCTGTAACAAATGCCTTCACGCCTCTGGGTGGTATTTTTCTGAGTTTCTTTTCCCTTGAAAAATTGCTCAGGTCGAACCCATTAATAAAAATTCCTTCCTTGCGGGTTATAAAACCTTCCGCGTCCGCGGTAGGATCCACGACCACGACCACGGCCACGACCACGACCCCGATACATTTGATTTCCTCTCTCCACATTTTTCACCTCTGGTTTTTCCAGGTTTTTCACCTCCGTAGCATTCACTTCTGGGAATGCTTTAGTTCCAGTAGGTCGAGCGTTGTGGTTTTTGATGAGGAGTTCATTATTTTTCTCCGCCACCGCAAGTGCCACCATCAGCTCGGAAAACATTTTATATCCTCGGTTCCTGTATTGCTCTTGCAAGACATAGTGCTCCTTGTGAAATGTGAGGTAAGTCTTGTTAAGCATTTCTTCCTCAGAAATCTTCTTACCACAATATTTTAACTGAGACACTATTCTTAACACAGCAGAATTATACTGCTCCACTTTCTCAAAATCCTGGAACCTTAGGTTGTTCCATTCATCTAGAGCATGTGGGAGAGTAATTTCCTTCTGGTTGTCAAACCTTCTTTTGAGGGCTTTCCATAGCTCCATGGGATGTTTTACGTCCGCATAATCGTGCCTCAAATTTTCATCTAGATGTTTCCTCAGGAAAATTATCGTCTTCGCCTTATCATGAGCAGGCGATTCATTTCCTTCTTTTATGGTATCCAGTAACTCCTTAGATTCTAGATGAAGTTCAACATCAGTGGTCCATGACATGTAATTTGCTCCGGATACTTTGAGAGCAGAAATCTTAAGCTTCTCAATATTTTCCATTTGCTCTCTAAAACATAATCATAAAAATATCATTAGGAATTATGATAACATCATTTTATTTATTAATTTAAAAACCGCCGTTTATATTAATAATTATTGCTATTACAAGAAACATAATTGCATAAAAAAATAAACCAATATTTATGGTGAATTCTTCGCGAGTGAATTCCCCAACGAAGATGCCATAAATAATTACAAATAATGAAAGTGAAATTACAAACAAAATCAAACCATGCATTTCCTTGCAAATATTGAAAAACTAAAGAGAAATGATTTGAAAGTTTTGAGATTGAAAGAGGATGTTGAGTGAAATGAAGTGAATGAAATAAGAGTGTATTTATAGAGTAAAAACACTATTCATTAGCCGTTTAAATAGCCGTTAGAAAAGAAAAAAAAGATTAAAAAAAAATTTATGACCGTTGAGAGTAAAAATATGAAATGATAGATCAGTGCAAAAATTTAAATATGCGATAAAGAAATTATTTACCAATCTATAAAATCTTATAGTGAATGAATAATGAATATCATTTTAATGATGATGATATGGTGAATTAATCAGTAAGTAAATAAATTATGGTGACTTGAGTCCTCCATCGTTAAAGATATCGAGAAATAAATTATGGTGAGAGAATCATCCATGATAAACAATAAATTGTACGTGGTGACGCCACTACAAAACAATAAATTAAATTAATTAGGCGGCTAAGCCGTCCATAATGGTGCATTAAGCAACCATTTTGTAAACAGTAAATAAATAACAGGTAAATAAATAACAGATAAGTAAATAATGGGGCGGCGAGCCGCGCTCCATATATAATAATTGTATACTTATACTAATTATAATATAATATAACGATAGAGTTATCGCGCTGATAACGTGTTATGAATAATTTGATATATATATATATTTAAGAGAGGTCAAGATATATTAATATATGTATTACGAATGTTTGAGGTGTATGAAAATGAAGTAATTATTATACTTTGTAAGAGAAAGTCTACTTATTATTTGAAGTGTTTGTTTATATATATTATGAATGAGAGGTATGTATATATGTAGACACACACGTAAGTAAGGGAGAGAGAGGAATGGTGTAAGCACCTTTTTATTTCAGAAATGTGTGTGTACATTGAATATATTGGAGGGGGTATTTATAGAGTGTATTTTCCGACAGATAGACAATATTGAGTGTGAGTGTGGTATTGGACTTCATTATGAAGTCTATATTTGTAGCCTTTTTGACTTTGGTTTTATAACAGTAGCTAAATAAAGTGAACTGTGCCACTTTTTTTTAATTCCCTTTTCATCTTTATTGTTTAAACTTTAGGTACTCAATGTTTAAATTGAAGAGAAATTAGCTTGTGCAGCTATGTAAGACCGCGAAATTTGTGAAATGACCATTGCCATTTCTTTCACTATTACGTTTTCGATAATCCAGCTTTGCCCCTATAGGCGAGATGATATATCTGATCCTATAAAGCATATCTGCGTGTGATAGGGAGAGAGTGCAAGTTGTAATGTGTCAGACTATTCATTTCAGTGTTAGAGCTGAATTGACTCCATTTTATTACTATATTTTGAATTTCGAACAAATGCATACATATCTGAGAATCTTTTATGTAAGTAAAGAACATAAATATAATGTAAATGTTTATCCAGCCTCATCGTCGTTTCAGTTCCATTTATAGAAGAGAGAGAAAATAGTACCCAAACACTTCGAAGCATGTCCATATCGTGATAATCGGAGAGAGAGATAAGGGATTTCTTGCTTTTTGGTGGATAGAGGCACATCAGAGTTCATCGGCAAGTGGAAGGGGTCCGTCGTCGGCGACATCGTGGGTCACGGGAGAATTTCATATTTGGAAGGTAGGATTTTTCTTCATCATATGGTTTATATATGGTTCGAACCTTCCAAATTTGCTATTCTAATGAGTAATTTTTGGTTATACAGATGTCGATTATAGATCTACCTACCCGGATGTTTGCAGTTGGGGAAGAACCAGTTGGTATAAGAGTCTCCGCTTACCACAAATCTAGGGGAAGAGCGTCCATTATAAATGCTTTAGATGAACAAGAAGTCGAGTATCTCCGTACAACTTCATTCGGGAAGTTCATCGGAATCGCGGAGAAACTGTCATTTTCCGGCAGATTTGGGAAGTTTTTACTTTCCAGGCAACTCAAGGTCAACAAGAAGCATGAGGTTTGGTTTCTGTTCGCCGGTAAACCAGTTCGATTTTCCCTTCAAGAATTCGCAATCGTCACGGGACTTCCTTGTTGGCACTTCCCGAAGAAATCGAAGCCGAAACTAAAGAATAAAATAACGGCGTCATCCAATTGGGATCAATTATTCGGGACTTTGGGTAATGTCTCGGTCAAGACAATCATACGAATGTTGAAGAAAAAGACTGTTACTGATCACGATAAAAGGATTAAGTACGCATGTTTGGCTTTGGTTGATTATGTCCTTCTTCCGACTGCTCACCACCACAAAATTGATATGGAACACGTCCAAGCAATAAAGGATCTGCGTGAGTTTTTTTAATATCCATGGGGACGTCTTGCGTTTGACTTACTGATCTCCAGCTTGAAAGATAGGGATGAGGTTGCGCTGTCACAGAACACCATAGCAATTAAAGGATTTGTTCATGCGATACAATTGGTTATGGTGGAAGCAGCTCCAGCCGTACTTGAGGGTGTGCCGGTTACTGCAATAGAGGAATCAAAATCTGAAGGTGACGGGGATGAAGATGATGATAAGGAGCCACAAGTTCCACTAGTTAGGATTAGTCCTAGTCATGTTAGGACAATACATGACAAAGCAGAGGTAAACTTTCTAATATAACAGATTATATGAAGTTAATGCATTGAAATCCATGTTGGTATATCAACTTTGTCATACTTCATGTCTTGGTGGTACCATGTTTACATAATAGTTTGCTAGTAACATACTTGTTTCCCGTTAACAAAATATGTAACATTCTTATTAAAGGGTAGTGTTACTGATATTCAGTTTGTTGTCATTTAATCTCATGTTGTACATTAAGCAGACAATACATCATTAGTTACATAGATGATATCTCACTAACAGTAAGTGTGTTACGTTGTAGGTTACTATGGATTCAATCATTCCAGATGATGAGGAGACCATTTTAAATGAGGAAACGCTTACATGGGAAGATGAAGTTGAGGACGAAAGAGTAAATAATTTGGTTAACCTAATCAATGAGGATCATCCCTTCTCCAATATGATGTTTGTAGGAGGGGCGACGAAGGCTGATGTCAAGCTAATGCGGAAAGATGCTAAAGAGAAAAAGGAGCGAGAAAAAGCTGCCAAAGGGAAAGCTCCAGAGCCTGATATTCATGTTGGTGAATTCTCTGGTTTGGGTGAGGGTTTTTCAATAACCGAGGCTGATGTAAACCGTATTTCAGAGTGTGTTGTTGTTAAAGTTAGAGAACATATGAAGGCAAGGGGTGATGATACAAATGTGAAGATTATGGAGTTGAATAGTGTGCTGAATAGGTTGACAGATGACATCAAGAGAGTAATTGATGTCAAGATAACTGAAATGCAAGCTGCTGTATTAACAAGTGTGTCAGAGTTCTTGAAGCAAGCGGTTGGTAGTGTGGAAGCATCACAGGTGGTCAGAGATGAAAGAACTAAGCAACCAGAAGCGCAACCAACCAGTAATGGTGTGGTAGAAATTCGGGCCATATGTCCCTTTCCAGGCCATCAGAAGTTGATCATCTTGATACTTTGTCACAGATGTGTGAAAGCAATGGATTTGTACCGAGGGAAACAAATGTAAGGATTTGATTTTTTCTTTCACAATGTTTTTAATCAATAGTTACTAATATTTTACGTGTTTGTTGTTCAAGGGAAACAGATCTGACCGAGAGGTTGGATTTGACCGAGAGGTTGGTGCTGGACAGGAAGGTCGTGTACCCGTGAACACTGCACATGTAACGTTCTCCAAACACGCATGCTACTTGAAATAGATATTAATTATTTTGGCTCATGTCTACCAAATGACCTGCTCCCTATGTCAGTTGCCACTTATGTTTTCATCGCCATCGTTCTCCCTTGGGCTTACACAAGGTTTTCGTACTGCTGCTGATGAACAAACTCAAGGACAGGTTGATGATGGTGGACTCACAACACCCGCTATTGAAGGAGGTCATGCTGATATTCTTGCTGGTAGTGGGTGCACTCCTATTTCATGTAAAAGGCAGCGAACTGATCATTCTTCGAATGAAAAAATGCAAAAACCCTTGTGAGTACTCTGTTCTTTCAGAGTTAGCTAGGCATGAAATAGTTTTGAACCATGGCTGGATAAGATGATTTGCAAAGTGTAATCTGGATTGATAGTATTGTTTGGTCTTGCTATACGATTTGGTACATGCAAACGTCTTTGTTACCTGTTCCAATAGATAGTTACCTCTATTTTTCTCCGTATCAACTATAGTTATCTGTCTCCATTTCATTTACAGTAACGTTCGGATTGGGAATGTCACAATACCAAGTAAAGACCTTACATCCATTGTGGAAGGCAAACAACATTTAACATCCAAGGTAATATGTAATTATTCTTAGTTTGGTCCGTTATCTTAGTTCCTTCATGACACACTTATAATCTGTTTCTTTTTCTTTTTCATTATGGTGGTTAACAAAGTGGTTTGTTACCCCTGTAATTTTTTGTAGACAATGGATATACTCGTGCAGTTTTCTCGTTCAATCCTTCTGAAGGCTGGCTCACTGATATGCAGTAGTGGAATAGAGTTCTTAGACACCAAGTTTGTCTTATGTTTCTTAGGAACTTCCCTAAATTCTCAAAGACAATACATAAGGAGGAGCACAAATTCTAGAAGACTGTCCTCAGCATGCTGCATCGCGAGTCCACAAATAAAGTCCATACCTCGTGTTTTTACTGCCCCTTCAATTTTGACAAGCATCATTGGGTGGGACTGTGCCTGGATTTCTCTTCGTCAACCATGTACGTTTTGGTCTGTCATACCGCATTACATACTGAAATTAGTTGAACCAGATTGCGGTTATGTTCCCTTACGCACTTCATCACGCATATGCAACATCTACTGACCCTCCCGGTGTGCTAGAGCAGTACAAGGTTCAACGAGTGCCTTGTGTACCCCAAATTGATGTGCAAGCTAAGTCTGGACTCACTACTATTCTATTGATGCAAGCTCATGCACTTGGCAGACCAAAGCTTTGTGAATCTATTACTGTGGATGTGCTGGAATTGGAAGCAAAGAAGTTGGTTGTCATGCTATATGAGGCCAATATGGAAGTCTTGTGAAATGAGAGGTGTGCGTCAGCTTTATCTACTCTTTGGTCACTCCATTGTGTCATNTTCTTTTTTTTTTTTTTTTTTTTTTCTTTTGTAGGTTCTGCTTGTGAGACTTTACCACTCTTGTTGTATGTTATTTCTATATTTTCTATACTAGTCTGTTTATCCCGTACTTTAACGGTTCCGGTTTCGAATACAGTTTCTATTCGAGGCATGCACTTTCAATATCGGTTACATAATTTGGCACCATGTGTATTTACATACTCATAGTTGCTTCTCCTCTTAGTTATGGCTAGGTGGTGGCTATCGTATGTAAATCGATATTTGCATTACAGTCTCGATACAAGATAAGTTAACTGATTAATTGATATTGCAACAAAAATAAGAAACTATGAATGTCTCATATAATGTTAACGTTGTCCGTGTTAAAAATTTGTTATGTACGTACTTGTATGGCTAGGTTGATTAAGTATCGGAACCTAATATAATTTTCTTTCTGTCTATTTAGAATTTTGGTTTGTCTTTGTTAGCGTATATAAATAAATTTACAAGGCAAATCATTCAAATATTGGCACGAGATTAACAAGGACTATATCACATAAAGGGGCAATTATTATTCAGATCTCAAAGTTTTTTCATGATCTCTTCTGGGATGATACTATGTACAAGATAGTGGGTTGACCCAGGTACAACCTTTGAGTAGGTATGCCACATACACTTTACCACAATTGCCCCTAGTCGGACTTGTTTTTAGATAGACATCTTGCAAGAGGCTCGATTGTGCCCAATTCCCTTGCATCTGCTACACTCCACTGGTTTCCTTATGCGTTTCATCTGCATACAAACAAAACAATAAGTGCACGTAATTGCCATTTTTTTTTTGGTTACAGGTTACTTACTCTATACTCTCCACGTGAGAGAAATCTCTTTTTTCGAGGTCGACCAGGCGGACGCTTCGTTCTAGGTGGCATTAATTCAAGATTTACAAATGCAACTGTTATTCCACCAACATTGACATCGTCTGTGACGGGGTTTGTATTTTCCACATATGCCAAAGCCTTTCGTTTTTCACGAAATTCATCCGGGACCATTGAATCTATTTGGACTTTGGCTGTTGACGCTGCTGCAATTGCATGACTACAAGAGATGCACAACATTTAGAATGCAAAGCAGCTGCACTCTTTATTAAGCAAATCAACCTGAAATGGAACTCCTTCTTTATTACGCACCTCAAATTCATCCTTGTTTATTGGACGAACCGTAAAACCACCAGAGTCAATAAAGTTTTTTGCAAGAATGGCTTGAATCCTTGGTGTGATTGTGTCCTCATGTTCGTTGGAAACTTGGCGCCACTCTGCAAACCATTCCATTAGCTTTCCACGGATAAACTCTATTAGTGGAACAATGGGATATTCTTTTGCATTACGTATGACAGCATTCCAGCTCTCTGCAATATTGCTTATCATGACATTATAGCGATTTCCAAGAAAATGAGATCTTGCCCAGTGTGCAAAGCCAATTTCCTTCAAATAATCTGCACAGCTCGAATCCATTCTCCTTATATCGTTGAAAATGCGGTTGAAATCAGCAAGCCGGAATGCATATGCTGCTCGCGTAACCATGTACCCTAAATGCCTACTCTTGAAATACGTTTTAATGTTTCGCATTAAATGTAACACGCATCCACGGTGATGGACACCTGGGTACACCTACGAATGTGACAAGGTAATATTACGGTTAATATTTTTTTAGCATTGTTTACACAACTTGACGGGTACTAATTTGATTAATTGGTACCTCTTAAAAACACAGTTATCATTTACTGTATCTGTAAAACTATTGATTAACTAACCTTGTTAAGCCCAACGTATATAGATGCATGGCGGTCAGACACAAATACCAGTTCCCTTTCATTTGGAACAACCGCTTTAAGATGCTTGAAAAACCATTCATACACCCTCTCTGTTTCCCCGTCTACAATAGCAAACGCGAGGGGGAAAATTGCGTAGTTACCATCTTGTGCAGCTGCAGTTATTAAACATCCAGCATATTTGCCCTTCAGATGTGTTCCATCCACGACAACCACCTTTCGCATATACTTATATCCTTTGATTGATGCAGCTAAGGCAAAAAAGAAGTATTTGAATCTCTGTCCAACGCCTTCCTCGTGAATGGTTTGCAGCTCCACTTTCGACCCTGGGTTGGCACGCACAAGTCCTTCCAGATATCCAGGAAGCAAAACGTATGATCGTCCTAATGATCCTTTTGCAAAATCCATAGCTATTTCACGTGCGTTCCATGCCTTCCAATAAGTAATTCTTACATCATGGTCATTGCGCATCATTTCACAAACATCGGGTGCACGTGGTCCGCTCCCGGATGCAATGTACCTTGGTCGAACCATATCCCCGATCATGGCTGCAGTTGCTTGTCTTTGGTAGTCCCTTCGTTCATCGACTGTGCATTGATGCAGCTTGTTTACTTTTCGAATCTCATACACTTCCGAATTCTCTACACGCGTTGCGTAGACACGCCATTTACACCTGAGACCAATGCACTTTAAAACCATCATCCCTGGGCTTGACCTGGGTGTATGGTATGTAAACTTATGTTTCACAGCATAGAATGCCATGTGGCGTTTGAACTCATGCCGATTATTAAACTGCATCCCCACCCATATGTCATTTGGATTGTTGATATCATCGCCTACAAATTTCATCTATAAAATCAGATAACACGTTACGAATATAATTAACCGTCTCATTTCATTCAAGGGGGATAATATATCACATAGCGACCCCAAATTTTCTTACAACTAAAGACAAGTTATACTACTTCACCATTTCCATCCTGCCCACAACCTATTATTAAACACCCTCTTTCACATACCCACATTATTTAGCTGCTATGTTGACACTTTTTGTAAAAAATGTCTCTGCAGCAATCCGCTATAACAGTTTTTTTAAAAAGTGCCACATGACCGACGTCCTTATGCAATACTTGAAATCAAACGTTATACCCACCCAATGGGTCCGACACGTCAGATGAAAAGTCCGACTTTTCATTCACAGCAGCTTGGCTATCAGTAGCATTATCATTTGGAGATCCTAGTGTGAGTCCTAAGAAGGGAGAATTTGCTGTTCGGAGAGCTGGGTTAGTCACTTGGATTCTCCTGCTGCTACCAATGCTAACAATGTCCACACTTTCCCTGTCCAGGTTGTCTTGGGCAGAAGCTTCCCTTCCCAATTGGCTATCTCCTGCGTTAACCATACAAAAGGAATGTTAAACTATAATCTTATATTTCAGTATTTATTATACTTTGGCTTGTATGATGTTTTGCCTGTCTTTGTATAATCACCACCATTCCCTTGAGGCGATAGACTAAGAACCGTGCTTGGACCTTCCACTTGCGTACCCCCAACTGGATCAGTATACACACCATTTTGCATACTCCCTAATCCCAAAGTTAGGTCATGCATGCACACCCCTTGCTAGAGTACTTTCTCCCTGACTAAGCACAACTTCTACATCAACAAGTTGTGCTTGCATCATAGGGTGTTGCATAGGGTGTTGGCTATCAATTTCATTGTCCAATATGATGCACATATCATCTGATGAGTCAGTTGCCGAGTTGACATCGTCCATATCCGGGACAACTTGCGCCCCTTCAGCAGTTGTTAACTGCCTAGTCGGTGCTACGGTCACTTCTGTTGCTTGCTCAGTCAAGATAGCTCCTCCCATCATGGCGTCGTGCATCATTCCAACCCAGAAACTCCTGGTAGAGTGACCTCCATCATATGTGTTAATCTGGCCACCTGATGCATGTATGGGGAATGAGGGATCTCCAGTTGTAGTTGGCATAACTGGTTGAGATTGGGAGGGTTCTGGGGAAGCATTTCTGATCCTCGGAACTCCATGACATCATCTAGAAAGACAAATGCACATATTTACAACACATTCTCCATAGATACATTTCCATTAATTTTAGCATATGTGTTAATTTCACCTGGACTGTTCGGCACCATCTCGCCCATAGATACATCTCCATTATTAACGGCTGCAGCATTGTGTACCGTCTCCCCAACAGTGGTTTCATCATCATCAAGGTCTATGAAACTGCGACGAGCTCGACCATGGACAGGGCATGGGATCCCACGGTGTCGTTGAGTCTCTTCAATTTTCATATGCACCCTATGGATGACAACCATCTCCTCCTGAGAAAATATCTCTTCCATCGCATCTTGAGAACCGATAATATGGGGTCCTTGCAACAGGTCTACCGTAAATACTGGAATAATTAGCATCTACCATACACAGTAACATCTGAAAGTAGATCCTTAGTTCCTTATTTCAATTTGATCAGCCTCGAATCTATAAGATGTCCCACCAACTGAGAAATTAGCACGCCTTTGGAATTTATATCTAGCCACAGACTCCGCACCAATGGTCACAAGGACAGTTAGATCAGGGTGCGTTTTACGAATACCCAAGAAAATGTGGCAATGCTCGTCTGTAAGGATATTTGTCGGAGGGTTACTTCTTCCCTCTGCCAATGCAGAACGGTCCGGATACTCATACGAAAGGGCAACAGGGGTTCCGACATCAAGCTGATACTTGCCTCACACAATTGCCATGAGTTTCGTGAAACTGCCATCCTCTTTCACCAAGTAGCCGAACCCTAAATCGGTTGGATCATTGTGGAAGTCCCACTGTCATGTATCGTTCTTGACCTACATACCTTGTTGGAGCCTCACAATTTTCCACATTCTACAGATTGGAAAATGCGCACACAGGGGGTTAGACATATGTACGGTACGATTAGTGAAACCAATAAAACATCACGGTTGTTCCCAAATAGCAATATTCTCAACAAAAGAAAACAAGTTCTAAGCAACATTACGTTTATAGGTAAGCATGTGGGGATACTTGTGGTCCAACTTTTAGCGATCATACTAAATACGGTGCATTTAATTTCAGATTTACAATGGAAAGTTCACAATAAAAGACACAATAAATAGATCTAACCATAAATACTTTATGCCAAAAAAAATTGGAACAGTATTCTAGAGTTGCAGAGGAAAAGGTAGAAGATACCTTTATTGCTTCAGACGGCAGCTTAAAGCGTTTCTTGATCTCTACAACTTTTTTTTCTCGTTAAGTTTTGTTGAGTGAGGTGTGTTGCTATCAGCTTCCTTTAACCCAATTTATAGAGGAAAATTATATGTGTAAGCATTACATACGGTGCATATATATATTTGTGTAAGTAAAACCTGTAATTTCATTTTGTCTCAGCATTAAATGCTTGCCGCATGTGTCAGACGAAAAATGTGGATGATAAAGAGCCAAATTTCTACTTTAGCCTTTAGCTTACTCTACTCTGGCCTACAACTGACATAATCTCTGACACGCATATATTTGTTTTTTTTCTTGATAATCATTTTTATTCAGCTTGCTATTAAACGGGATATAACAGACTTTTCTCCACCATGTGGTTATCCACACTTTCGCCGCGAAATTGGAATGGTTAGATTGCAAATTTTGGCCTCAAAAACTATTTTCTACCTAGTTAACTCTAAACTGAAACTCAACTTGCGTGTCAGAGAGGAGAGAGATTGTGTATTAATCTCTGAGCTTTTTAAGTTAAGTTAGGCTGTCCACGTAGGCAAGTTTAGAATGAATATTTGTGATCACTTATTTTGACACCTCAGCTCTATGCTGGATATTGTCAGCATTTTATTTGGCCACACATCAGCGACTTAGATAAACTACGTGAATAAACGTTTCTTCTTCTTTTTCCCAACAGAGAAATTAAGTAGACTCTTCTTCTTCTCAATTCTCAAACAGTTACTCAAATTAATTTTGAGAATTTTAAAGTCTTATTCATATTACCCAATGTATATAATTGTTACCCACGGGTTCTTCGTCGCCAGATATTTTAATCACCTTTAAGCGAGTAGAGGAATCGAGATCAGAGAGGTAGAGTAGGGAAGGAGTAGGATTCGATGGAATGGTGGAATCTGATTAGGGTT
Organism: Odontarrhena argentea; assembly: GCA_900406245.1. Classification (NCBI taxonomy): domain Eukaryota; kingdom Viridiplantae; phylum Streptophyta; class Magnoliopsida; order Brassicales; family Brassicaceae; genus Odontarrhena; species Odontarrhena argentea. Next base: position 1,802 of record OVAF01002688.1, on the reverse strand, counting down.
TCGATTTGGTTCGTCGGTGTTTAGACTCATGGAGGAGAAGTAGTGTAGAGATTTGGTTTCTTCTCCAAGACGATCATCGTGATCGGTAGAATCTGAAGTGGAGTCGGAATTAGGGTTTAAGTTTGGCCAAAAGGATGACGGAATGAGGAAGGAGATTGTTCTCTATTTTTCCTGTATCATTTTCATCTTCGGAGCTTTAAGTTCTTCAACTAAATCCTCTGTACAGGTTGATGGATACTCCAGAAGTGTTAAAGACTTAAAGGTAAGTGATGGAGTACGTGGCCTCTGTACGGGTTGACTTTATCAATTTGCTTATTGTCTTCCTTCTTTTGATGGGTCGCAGCCAAATTATGGGTCTGTGTCTTTTGTGAATTTGGGTTGCTTGCTGAAATCAGAGAGAGTCATCGTTGAGGTATGGCTTTAGAGTTGGTCAAAGTGACTCTTTTTGAAATTTTCCTATAGGATTTTGTTATAAATTGATACTACTAATGGTAAATTCAATACGTGTGGCAATGCTCATAAGATTATTGTTGTTTGGTAGCTACTTAGTTCATGAACTTATTGTTGGCAGGTTCAGAAACATGGAGATGGATGCTTGATGTGATGTTTCATGCGTTCCTGCTGTTATTCAATTTGGCCTCATGCTATTCATGCCTGAATTTCCTGGCTTATCATGAAGAATCGTAAAGAGGAAGCCATACATTTGGCCAGTCGAATTAATGTTAGACCTAATGAATTTAATAAGAGACAGGAGTTTAATACCCAGACTTATTAGCTTACATTGGTGTTGTTCGTTGCTATGATATACATGGAGACGTTGATAAGGCTTCTAAAATGCAGCAGGAGGTGATGGAGAGAGATCAGTTCAGATAAGACAAGTTACAACAGCTGAAAGTAGGAAATGTGAGTGAGGCCAGAAGTTTGTTTAACTAAAGGGAAAATCTAGATATTGGATCCTGAAGCTGATATGATACATATAACATAATGGTCAAAGGGCACTGTGAGAAGAAGGAATGAAGATTTATATGACTATATCTATGCTTTCAGCATGTTGTTCTTCCCATGAATACAAAGTCATGTTCAGCTTTCCCTTTTTAAATTGTTTTGGCTCTGCTTTGTACAAATACTTGGTTTCCACAAACCATTGACTTAGTTGATGACCAATATGCTCAGGGAGCGAACTGACCACTTGAAGATGCGACATATTAGTCATTCTATATTTCAGTCTAATTTCAACTGAGACTTTTTGCCTTGCAGTAATCGAAAACAATTGATAATTACACGTTTGTATCAGCCATATTTAACCCAATATCTAAGAGCATTACTTTAATTTAAACAAACTACACAATAATGAAAATCATATATATAGTATGTGGGGTCACTACAAGAAATATGGTTATAATAGCGGCCGTTAAACGCTATCTGTCATATACCATAACTTTCTTTAAGCGCTCTTACAGCGCCCGTCATCGTAGGTCAGGCACTTTCGATAGCGGACTTTTCGTATGCTATTATTAATTAAATTACGATAGCGGTTTATGAATTTTGTTTTATAATAGCGGGTGATAATTGTTATGATTGGGTTGTACATTACCAGTTTGTTTTACAAAGATAACAATTCGTATAGCAATTTCTTAATGCTATTAAATTATTTTATAATGACCCGAATATATTTATATAATTATTATTATTCACAATAATTCACAATTTTTTGAATTGTAAATAATTTTTATAATTTTTTTGTAATAATATCAATACCATCCAAAAAATCATATAGATTCAAAACCAGAAATCATTCACAA
>OVAF01002687.1:0-14810 GCA_900406245.1 Odontarrhena argentea | reverse complement strand
CGAGGCCAAGGATCAGGATTCTTCTCAAACTGAGCATATAATACCTTTTCACGCTGCCGTTGGTTACTTTGGATCGGAATCAACCATCTACAGAGTCCACCCTAAACCGATTGATTATATAGGTAAGCACTAGAAACGACGAGTTCTTGATACTTGTTTGGAGGTGACAGTGGTTTTTGATATGTGTTTAGGAGTAAAATCACTTGTAGATAGGATAGGAAACGCTGAATTTTTGTCTCCATTCTGTTTACAATTGTCACTTATGTAGGAAGAAGGACATGGAAACCTCATTCTCTCTCTCTCATAATGGTTTAGTATCAAGTTTGTAAAATCTGTAACATGTGTCTAGGGGTAAGAACCGTTTTGTGAAACATTGTTTGGTAAGCTGTTCATAAATCGCATCTACATGAAAAACTTGATGCACTGCATTGTCCTGATTTTTCTGGGCATTTTATCAAATAGAGCTTTTCCCTCTTTATTTCCTTTGTTACATCTACTTCTGTGTGAGTTTCACTGTAGGATCAGTTTGGACTCAATTTATCTAGACTGCTTCTTGCTTTTATTGTCTCCGATATTTCTCTCTAGATTCAGTCAACCTTAACTATATTGTCCTTCTCCATGACAACTTAAGGAACAGAGTGAGCCTTTTTTAGTTCCCCTCTTTCAGCTGTATTGTCATGAAGTAGATTTAATCATTTGGATTTTGCAGAATGACTGGAGAATTGGTGCATCTAACCTTTTGGAATCACAAGCTCGGGTGAAGGAGAAGTTGTTCGTTAGTTATAGCCTTCTACTTAGTTTCATATTATCTGCAAACTTATTTACTCGTACTGGGATAAGCTTGATTGCAATAAGTCATGTGTATCGCTCTTAGTTATGTTGGGATAAGTTGTTTAATCGATTGCTAACCTTTTTCTGGATCTTTGGTGGCTTATATCAATGTTTGGTTAGACCATATGAGAATGTTAATTTTAATAGAAGCAGCACACCAAGTCCATAAAGTTAACAGTGTTTTTAAATTCAAAATTGTATTTAGTTTCCACAGCTTTCTCTGTTCCTGCGGTCCTTTCTATCATTACCCAAATCTAAACTTGATAATGGAATGAATGGCTTTCTTTTTTGCCATCTAAAAGGGCCTTTTTTATTAAATCCAAAGGAATCATATAAGGATGTTTACAACCTAGGAGGACAAACTTTCTACCATAACAGGCATGAACAACTCCAAACACTTCCTAAAATTGAAGAAGACAACAAGCCGATCAACAATTACCGAAACCTCCCATGGTGAATCAAAAGCTACTTCTGGAGATAAGCAAAAGAATACTATTGTTCCTATTAGATAATCTGAATAGGAAAAGACAAAGGCGATGTCACAGAGACAAAAGTGAAAAGACTTTTAAACGCCTCACAAGTAGTTTTAGAAATGATTACACTCTGACCAAATCTTGAATGTAGAGATAAGCAGCGCAACAAGCTCAACTCGGATAAAGCCAAACACAAAATGAATGGCAAGAGATCAAACCGGATCGAACTTCAAACAACCAACAGCGGAAACAGGGAGAAGAAGAAGCAAATATGTAACCTACGAAAATGACCCAAATGAGCCACCAGAACAAAGAAGGAAACCCCAAACTTGACCACCTACGATTAGAGCCAGCTGTTGGAGAATAATCAAATCTCGTATAAAGTATAGTCACATTTGTATAAGTTAGTTATCAAGTCAAGAGGCACAAGTGAAGAGTTACAAACTTACAACTCTTGTTGTTGGTGTTGTTTCAATTAGTGTCTTTTGTAGTCTATATAAATACTTGATTTGTATTGTAAACTAGATGACTTCCCGCGTGATACGCGGATAAATAATATTTTTATTTTGTTTATAAATCCTTTTATTTGTATTTGCTGAAATTTTAATATATTGAAAGTGAAACGTAACCGTATTATATTAAATTTGATAAAGCGACCAAGCTGGCCCGCCCATCGCCAAATAGGATTGGAATCGACCATCTCGTGTGACACTCAGTTCAGTAAAATTAAAAAATAAAAATAAAATCTACTTCTCCTTTAATTGACAACACACTTTAGTAAAAAATAGATTAGGTGGCACTTATCATATGACGTGTAATGCCACATGTAATTCATACAAAATCTTGGGATTTTCACGCTTTTCTTCCCTGGAGATTTCCTGGGGAATTCTCTCAATCACAAATCGACCCATAACTCGATTTCTGTTTCTTAATCTTGATTCCACTTTAAATCAAAATTGTTCCTTGTGAGATTTCTAACAATCGTGTCTTTTCAATTTTGTAAAACGGTTTTGAAATCAAACAGTTAGAAAATTGAATTTTCATCCATATTCTACGATGGAAGAACATCGATCAAAAGAGTTTGATTCAAGGAATCGAAAGAACGATATTAGTATCGTCTCCGTTCAGGTATGTTTCATCTCAATTTGTCTATTGTGTTTCTTAAAGATCTATACACAAAGAAGTGTATACCCTTTGTTTTTGTTCCCAACGACACTAATTTTCAGTTTCATTCATTACATTCAATTCAACAAAACCATATTGTTTGATTTCAGCTTCAATCACTATATTCAATCCAACAAAACTCTCAAACTATTTTCATCGAAGTCTCGACGATGGGAAGAAACAACACGATAAAATTGCATCTTTCTTGCGGGTTTCCTAGAGGGTTTGGTGGGAGAGTGATTATGACAAGAAGAGAGGAGAGATCGGTGAAGAAGATAGTCCAAGAAGAAGATAATCTGCTGCGTTTGTACAAATCGTAAATTAGTGTGCCTTAGTTAGCTCGGTGTTTTGAGTTTGGATTCTGCTATCTTTTTGCAGGCATATGGAACCAGTGACACATGGATGATATTTCATCACAAAAAAGGTATGAGAGCCCAAGTGTGGGCTGAACACTACAGTGTGTTACTTATCTTCGTCATATGTCAAAGTTTGATTATGGTAGTTGATACAGTGAGAGAGAAAGGAATAGAGGAATTGACAGAGAGGAGTTACCTTTATTTAGGACAAAACTGTACAAAGTGAGGAGACAACCGGTAACCAACATCATAATCAGTAGAAAGAAGTAAAGTGTTATCAAAAGTCTACTCTTTTGTTGGGACACAGAAATGTCTCCAAGAAGAAGAAAAGTGAGTTAAAGAAGATTTAATGGTGAAACTAAATTGATAATAGCATTGAATCATTATAATTAACTAACAGATGATCACTTGGCGTTAATATATATGCTCATGTTTTCCTAATTTCATAATCTTCTACTTAATATATGCTCTCTTTTGTGTTGTTTCAGTAAGATTTTGAGAAGAGAAGTGCGTCCACCTTTTGGCAACACTTTGATGCTTACAATTTGAAGAAACATTCTGATTATGCAGAATAGGTACAGAACATGAGAAATTCGGTTTTGAAGTCAATACTTTGCGTCCTATGAAGTATGATCAAATAGCGGAGCTGCTTAACAGTATCGTCGAAAAAGATTTGAATGGGAAAAAGTAATGGAAGGTGACAAGATCATTGGTCTGAAGCAGGTAAACATTTTCCGTGTTTCATCTTTTTGACCTGCTTTTCTTAAATTACATATGTAGTCTGCTGAACATATTAGCTTTGATATACTGTACAGTGATACTAGATATCAGAGATCTTTTTTTCTCTTGATTTGGTTTGTTGTACTATCCTTTTGTTGATTAGGGAAAACAAAGCCTTTCACTGGAACCTGGGGGTCAATTCGAGCTTAGTGGTGCACCTCTCGAGACTTTGCACCAAACTTGTGCTGAAGTCAATTCACACCTTTATCAGGTAATTTTAAAGATAATTATCGCCAATATTTTTACCTGTTAATGCGAGCTACAACTAACTCCCTACGTATGTTAACAGGTAAAAGCTGTGGCTGAGGAAATGGGAATTGGTTTCTTAGGAATTGGTTTCCAGCCCAAATGGCGACGAGAGGATATACCCATCATGCCAAAGGTACGATGAGTCTTTCTCTATTCGTAAGAGTGGAAAAGTTCCTATCTTTAAATTGCTAACTCTGATCAAATTATGATGTTGTCTGTGATGGTCTGTAAGATTTGACAAAATATGCCATGTGCAGGGACGATACGACATTATGAGAAACTACATGCCTAAAGTTGGTACCCTTGGACTTGATATGATGCTCAGAACATGTACTGTTCAGGTTAGATAAATATTTTGTCTTGATGTCAGTTCAGAATTTCACTCGATAAAACTTTCGGTGCATTCTATTGACTTATGTTGAGACTTATAGAAACTGCTTGGTGCATTCTTGATAGGTTAATCTCGACTTTAGCTCAGAAGCTGACATGATAAAGAAGTTCCGTGCTGGTCTTGCTTTGCAACCTGTGAGAAGCTTGACCTCTTTGTTGCATAACCAGAAATTTTTGGTTAACGATTAATTATGACTAACCATTGTCTCATTATTATCTAAATTCAACAGATAGCAACAGCTCTATTTGCGAATTCTCCTTTTACAGAAGGAAAGACTTGAGTATGTCGTTTGGGTTTTCAGGTGGAGACAATGGGAGGAGGAACCCAGCTTGTGTCACAATCAACATGTTTAAACCTACTCAAAGTAACAGGAACGAGCAAATAGTCATCGGGTTGAGGGAGAGAAGAGAACTCATTCCAATTAAATTTAACAAGCGACAAAGAAGACAGAGGGGGGAGGATCTATCAAATTTAATAATATGGAGAAAAAAAAATCAACTAAGTTTGGTCATAATGATTTAAGTTCATGATATTCATTCATCTTCAATTAAGTTGACAACATATCTGATCCTACAAAATCCCAAGTTTTTTCATCAAACCTAATACATATATATATAATATTGCTTAAGATATTTTAAAGATTAATTTAATACATTTGTTGTTTTATTATTTGATTCTTATTATCTTTGGCATTTTAATTGTGGCTACTTAATTTAGATTTTAGACTTATTTCAATATTTCTTAATTGATTGAATATTACTCCCTCCGTTCCACAAAGATAAATTTTGGAGGGATTTCACACAGATTAAGAAAACAATTAATATTACACAGTTTTTCGGTATTTCACATTTTCCAATAAATCTAAACCAATAGTTATGCTTAAAACTCAATTATTACGTCTTGAAATCGACAATTCTGCATTGAAAATAGAGAAAATTCATCTTTGCGGAACGTAATTTTTTCGTAGAAAATTCATCTTTCTGGAACGGAGAGAGTACTAATATATCAATTGAGATAAATACCCCTTTGATAAAATCCAATTGAGATCTCTAAAACTTTTGATATATTAGAATTTTATTAATATTTATAATTATTAATTTTCCATTTTCTCATAACTTTGGGTTTATAAATATTTTTATATGTGTATGTATATTGTTTTTATTTTAAATGAAGATAGAAATATATACCATATAAATGATATGTATGTATATACGTTAAAGAATGGTATGGCTACATATAATGCATTTTTAGTCATATATATTTTATATATTTTAAAAGTTAGAGAAATATTCATCATATACTCCTTCGCATAAAATAAATATGCATCATATATATATTCATCATGTTTGATCAAATAAACGATTATTATATATGCAAAATGGCGGATGCGTTTTTTTATTTCACGTCACCACATGAGGGAAATAAGAAGCACACGAGCCGATCATTTCTCTTATGTATATGTCGATATTTTTTTAATTTACGATCGGTATCTTTATGTTTATAGTATGTCATTTTTGAAATATTCAAATATGATTGGAGTTTGATAAGTGTAACATATATTTTGTTATATATTAAGTACCAAAACAATTTCGGTATTAAAAATTATTGCATATATATATTTGGTTTTATTATATTCAAATAGTCATTTTCTAGGTAAAAAATATATAATATGTTCAAGATGATCGGCATGTATGTTTTTTACCATGTATTCTGAATTTTTATATTACCTCTTGAACATACATACACGAATTTTGTTATATCATTCACCATATTTACTCTACTTTTTTATGTTATGTTTGTATTATTTACACTATTTTTATAACCACACAAATTTCGATCTACATATTAAAGCTCAAATAGAAAAAACAATTATCTCCGCACTGGATGCAGGATAAAATCTATTTTATTTTTAAAAGAGATTTGCTTAAAGAACGACGTACATATTAGTATGTATAAAATATTGAATATTCCCATGTAGTTGATGGTTCCTAAAATTCATTGTCCCCACCAAAATATTTTACCGATGTATTACTTAAATTAATTAGGAAATGGAGATCATATGACAAACGAAAAAATGGTTTAAAAATTCGAAATATATATAAGAAGCGAGTTATTGGAATAGCGATATAAGGAATTGTAGCTGAAAAATATGAAAGTTGAGGATAATGAAATAGAACTTAGGCACACGAAAAGACGAAAAGACGAAGAGATAGAAAAAGACAGTTAGATTTCACAAAACATGTATTCGGTTTAGCTTAAAATCAAACAAAAGAAAAATATATTTATTCCAAGTATTTTGCATATTTTTAGGTAGTTTGTGTAAAAAGTAGAACCGAATCGAACCCGAAGATTTTTGATTCTAAATCGGTTCTTCTTCAAAGTATTTAAACCGACCTAAACCGAAGGAGAACCGAACCGGTTCCAAGAAATTAGGTAGTCTACCGACTTAAACCAGTAAAATTACTCTTAATCTATTTGATAATATTCATTTAACATTGATTGGTTTTTGCTTGATAATTTCCATATATGTGTTTTGTTTATGGACATCATCTGGGTTTGAGTATTATAAATTTTTGGAATAGATTTAAAGGTTTGTATATTTGTTAACTTTATTTTTCCAAGTACATTTTGAGTTTTGAAAAATTTCATATGTGGAAACGAATGTCTTTATGTCAAATGATTTTTTTGCAAGAGTTTTAATATAACTTATTTTTTTTAATTTCTTAGATATATAAATATATTTTATGTCCACTATAGGAAAAATAACTGGAACTTAACGGATACTCGAATACCCTAATTACCAAATATATTTAGAATATCAGTTTATAAACCTATTTATTTATTAATTTATATTGATTTATGTTTTATCGTACTTTAAGTAATTTACTGGTCAATCACCTATTCTAAATAATTACCTAAAGTTTAAAACTTTGAATTACCAAATATAGTTAGGGAATTCGGCCAAAAAAAGCCTGTACTTTGCCAAACTTGCCAAAAAAAACCTGAACTTCAGAATGGCCGAATAAAACCTGAACTTTTCATTGACTTTTCAAAATAATCACAAACTTTGCATTGACTTGCCAAAATAGACCTCCGTTAAAAATTTCTGTTAAATAGTTAACCGCCGTTAACGAAAACCGTTAGTCACAAAACGACGTCGTTTTGAGCTATATGAATTCGGCCAAAAAAAGCCTGAACTTTGCCAAACTTGCCGAAAAAAGCCTGAACTTTCAACTTGCCAAAAAAAACCTGAACTTTTTGGACTGTACAAAGCTTTAATTTGTAGCCCAAAAAACGACATCGTTTTGATCTCTAAAAACCCCAAAAATATGTGTTCACCACATACTGAACCGGGTCGAGATAGTCAATAAGAGAGTCAATTGCCATTGTGTTATAGGACTTTACGATTGTTTTACGAACATAATTCATTATATATAGTACTATTAAAAGATACAAACTTAATCTTACAAAAACCACAAAACAATTTTATATACATTGTGATGGGTTTCAAATGGTGTATGGTTTCGAGATTATTTAAAATCGATTTGGGTTTTTGTAAAATATACACTGTGATGGGTTTCAAATGGTGTATGATTTCGAGATTGTATAAAATCAATTTGGGGGTTTTGTAGATTATACAATGGGATAGATTTCAAATGGTGTACAGTTTCGAGATTATTTAAAATCGATTGTGGGGGTTTCGTAAAATTAGGACTCATATCTTTTAGTAGTATATATAATGAATTATGTTCGTAAAATAATCGTAAAGTCCTATAGCACAATGGCAATTGACTCTCTTATTGACTATCTCGACCCGGTTCAATATGTGGTGAACACATATTTTTGGGGTTTTTAGAGATCAAAACGATGTCGTTTTTTGGGCTAAAAATTAAAGCTTAGTACAATCCAAAAAGTTCAGATTTTTTTTGGCAAGTTTGGCAAAGTTCAGGCTTTTTTCGGCAAGTTTGGCAAAGTTCAGGCTTTTTTTGGCCGAATTCATATAGCTCAAAACGACGTCGTTTTGTGACTAACGGTTTTCGTTAACGGCGGTTAACTATTTAACAGAAATTTTTAACGGAGGTCTATTTTGGCAAGTCAATGCAAAGTTTGTGATTATTTTGAAAAGTCAATGAAAAGTTCAGGTTTTATTCGGCCATTCTGAAGTTCAGGCTTTTTTTGGCAAGTTTGGCAAAGTACAGGCTTTTTTTGGCCGAATTCCCTTTATTTATTATAGGTTTAATGGCTTATTTATTATATTTTTGTATGGGAAGAGTTGAGTTTTGATTCCCCTCAAACTTGTGAATCTTAGTATCGATATCGTGGCGGTTTTCGGGTTGTATTAAGAGAATTTGAATATATATGTTTATTTGACTTATGTAGTTCCAAGGATGCATTTGACACCTCCCGACACACAATTTTCTTTTCGGATGCGCCGAAGACAATTCCCTCTCTCTCTAGCTTTCGCAATGACCATAAACAAGAGTCAGGGACAATCATTAGAGAAGGTTGGTTTATATCTTCATATTCCTGTCTTCTCTCATGGTCAATTGTATGTTGCACTTTCCAGGGTTAAGCCGAGGACAAGTCTGAGTGTTCTAATAACCGATGAAAAGGGAAATAGGAAGAAGAAAACAATGAATGTGGTTTACAAAGAAGTATTTTCTAAAGTTCAGTAGTTCATGTACTTTGAAATATTGTGTCTTATTTATGGAACCTACGAAAGATACTTTTTACTTATAATCTCCACATTTTTTCCACTTCATTTCGTGTCATGTCTACTAGCCACACATCTATAACCAATGAAACTTTTTACTTCACTCAAAACTATAAAAATTTACAAAAAAAAAAAATCCCCGCACTGGGTGCGGGGTAGTATCTAGTAAAGTTTATTTTTATTTCTCTAAACTTAATTTTATTTTTATTTTTAATTATTTTTTCGTATTTCTTAGAATTTATTATCATAAGAAATAAATAATAATAATAATTAAATACTCATTGTGTATTAAAAATTGAAATGTGTCAAATCAGCAAAAAAAAAAAAAAAACTGACAGTGTTAACTTTTTCGTTAAAAGAAATGACGGCATGTAACAATTTTCTTAGTTTGGGGGTTTAAAATGTGAGTGTAGTCAAGTTCTAGGTTTTAAGTGTAAATAAAGAAATCTTGGAATTTAAATTGTAAGTGAATGCCAAAGGTTTTTTTGTGTCATTTTTTCATTTATGGTGTGGATGCAAATATAATTCGAAGAATATGTAAGTCAATGAATCTCTTTTTGTAGATTTTCATAATATGTGTTATTTTTATATTGTTTTAGACACTTATTTTAATTTTAATTCTTGGATTTTGTCTTTTTTAGAAACAAAGTATTTTCTCGCATTTATCTATGAATTTTGTAATAATTTGCTTTTTATTTGAGGTTTTTTAACACAAACAATAGACGACCACAATTTACTATAACAATTAGTTTTACGTAACACAACTGTTTTATAATAACAATTTATCTGCCTTAACGATTATTCACATGGACTATCATGACTTTATCTGTGAGAAGGCTTTCGAAGTAATACGTTTTATGTGAGATATAATGTTACCAGCAAACCCCTAGTAAAAACAAATTACAGATTTTAGTTTGTATTTGGATTTTGTAAGCTGTTTTTACCAAATTTTTATTTAATTTCTAAACCATCATTTCTTACAATATTGATAAGTTGGGATTGGAAGTAACAAAAAATCTTCGAATGAAGTGTCCTCAACTAAGATAATAGATAGGGACATAATATATATTTGACCACAAATTACTCCAATTCAACATAATATAATTATGAAACATGCAGCAAAACTCCAATCAGAGAAAGCAAACCACTTTTAAGCCGACAAGTGTATGCAAAACATAAAACAAATATCGAAATAGAATTAAAGAACCATAGACCGGCACAAACCCAAATTTTAAACCGAAAGTGTATCAAGACTTACGAAATGTCGAAGTAGAATAGAAAAAAAACATAGATCGCCACAAAAGTCTTACCATACCGATATATTTCAAAATGGGTAGCAGTAAACCGGATCGCTAACCAAATATTTTCCCGGTTAAAAGATACGGTATCATACAAAACAATCAAAGACCAAGAATTCCCAACCCTCATACCTCTGGGTATCTTACTTTGACAAACAAAGAAGAGGTATTGGTGTTTCCAGGGCTGCACAGCCTGATAATCTTCCCATAGCCACCATTACCCCAGGTAGTTCCATGTGAGTTCTTAACTAACCAATAATGATCGCCATCAGATGTTGTCCCATAACCGATTAGTAAAAAGGCATGACGGTTTGGCTTCTGTACATCTTTGCGATCACGCCCACGATAGATTCCATCCTGTTAAATCCATGTATAGAAGAACTCAGAACTAAACCTCCGTATACATATTTTCTTATGTGAGTTACTTAAAAGGAATTCATAAGTATTACCCCCTTGAAATCCAACAAGCTTGCGAAAGATTTCATTTCAACCAACACTGGTCTTTCGTCTACCAATTTGATAAGATCTTTTTCGTTTATGTGCTTTTGCTTTATCTTTGTGACTCCTTTGATTTTGGTTACCTAACAAAAATATGAAGCTAACTAAGACACTACTATGGAGCAATAGGCAGAATAACCATGCCAATTGATGGGAATTGCAAAACCAAAGCAATTTTCTCAAGAAAACTTACAGCTTCTGCCTCTGGTATCGGATGAGTACACCCATCTTGGAGACGGCCTGTGTACTCACACAGATCTTCTCTGACCAATCCTTCGTTCACAAGAAACTCTGTAACCATATCATGCCTTTTCATCGCTCCATTTATACGTTTTTTGACATTATTTGCAAGATGTTGGGCTGACAAATTTGGATGCCGATTATTCCCCACACGTTTATCCCTGATATTTAGAGCTGCTTCAATGCTTTCTCTGAGAGCTATAGACCAACAAAGTTCTGGAAACACACAATTGAAAACAAAATGATGGAGTGTCAAACAGTTAATTTATTTATAAATCATTACGAATATAAATAAGTTATGCAGTTATGCTACATTCATTACCAGTTTCTCCTTGATCCACAACATCGTCTCTTTGATAGCCACGTTTACTCCAATCTTTCTCACAACTGTCAAAGGTATCGGGAACATCCGATGGCCATTGGCGATCTGTCGGTTTGAGGGTAACTTTTCCAATTCCCTTGTTCACTTTGTTCTTCTTTTTGAGCTTGCAAGATCCACCGCTGCGAGACCCACCGGCACCCACTTCTTCTTCTGAGGAAGTGGAACTCGTACTGTCTCCGGATCCCACCAGAGTATTACCAGCTCCAACTTCCTCATCGGAAGAGGAACTGGTCGTAAGTTCATCCACAGCCTTTACACTTTCAAGGAGAGACAATATTACTATTATTACAGTATAAAGGCACTATCAATGGAATAGTGTAGAAACGATGTATATCTTACTTAAAGTCAATGAAAATGATGCTGTGGCTTTGCTGTCCACTACAAACTTCACTGTAACAACAAATTCTTTGACTAAGCAAATCTCTAAGTTGCCAAAAGGTTACAGACAAAAGGAAATGAAAAACAAAGCAGAAACTGATTACCTGAATTCTTCTGAAGCACCGCCATACCCAACAATCAGGAGAGAATTTTCAGGCCAGGACGAATATATGAACCACCACATTGTGTGTAGAGAACGGAGAACGATACCAAAACCTAATTTCTCGAGACGGAGACGGAGACGGAGAAATCGCTCATCGCTAATTTCTCTTCGGAGAAAACTGGTTTCGAAAACGACAAAGACTAGTTATTTTCATTTAGATTGTGGTGGGCCTTGCGACGGTCCAACTTCCTTGGGTTTTTTTTTTTTTTTTTTTTTTTTTACTCAATAAATTTTTTTATTTAAATTTTTCATTGAATACATTGAAGAGAAAATTGAATTTTGTAAAGCTAATACTCCCCATAATATTTGCCTCGCTAGATTTTGCCTTCTACTTAATTTATCTTTATTTTTCACCCCAAATTTTGTATTTCTCTCGATTTAGTCATATGAAATCGAACCGGATGATTACCAATCCCAAACCAAAAATTAGCGTTTCCAAATCGTGTTTTGGGTATTTTTTTTTTAGATCATTAACCAAATTTTAATTTCAATTTTTTAACATAGACTAAATGAATAATTATAATTTAATTTATCTCTGATGTTAAAACCGAATAATTAATTTCAACCAAAATTATTTATACTAACAAAACCCGATTTTCAAAATGCTAATTTTAGGTTCAAGAACTCTAATCACCATAATCAATTTTATATGGCTAATCGAGAGAGATACAAAGCATAGGGTGAAAAATAAAGATGAATTAAGTAATATGTACTATAACTCAATATAATAAGGAACATATATCAATCTAAAATAGACACCACATCTTACGTTCTAGAGGTATATTTGGATTATAGAATATCACATAGTACTCCTACAGTCCCATATCCAATCTCTTAATTTGGAGAAACATTGTGGCTTCGGTATCAAATTACCACAATAATTTATTATATATCACCATCACAAAATATTTTTAAAATTAAGTCAAGTACAAAACTTTAATAAAAATGAACATTTTAATATTCTATGATGTTTTCTTGAACTTTTTGTATTTTTTTTATTAATATATACAACATCCAATCAAAATTTGGTGATAGGTCATGTCCAATCCGACATTCTTATTAAGAGGTTCTTAACAAACATAAATGAAAAGCAAAATTATAATAAAATGAGGTTCTTATTTTTATTTTTGAAAAGAGAGAAGACTTATCCTTTATATATATATATATTGAGAAAATTCATGAGAGTCTAAATTTCATACAAAAAAATGGTAGTTTTGCTTAATGTTTAAATGAGAGTGTAGAAGTGTCTTTCAACATGAATTTTAGTGTATTTATTAGCAAAAACCCTAAAATGAATAGTTAAATGGTGGGAAAATTCCATAAAAAACCCTGAACTTTATTCCGTTTTCCAATTTAATTCTCGAACTCTTTTGATACCCAGTTTCCTACTCCAACAATTTTATTTGCCCACTTTAATTCTCGAACTCTTCTTCGTATACCCATTTTACATTTATACGAAACAGATACTTTCCGTTAAATATATTAATATTTTAATAATAAAATATTAATAAAATATTTAAAAAACAAAAAAAATTAAGAAAAATCCAGAATTTTTGTTTTTTAAATCCAAAAAATGAGACAGAATTAAAGATTTTTTTATATAGATTTACTTTTGAATTTGAAAATTAAACTAAAATTAAAAAGAGTAAAAATCTAAAAAATCTTAAAACTTATGAAATACATAAAACGTAATTTAACATCAAACTTAGGTTAAATTTTAAATGTGAATATAACACTCGATCCAATACCAAAATTTTTGAGATTATAATTTTTTTTTTTTATCAAGTTATGTTGTAACTTTTTTTAACAAATCTTTTTGTTGATAATCTTATAAATTTTGGGATTGATCTATCGCTTTTATTTTAAAATATAAGCTAATATCAATACATAGAATTTTGAAATCCTATATATCTAAGAATTTTAGAAATTTTATAATTTCAGGAAAAATATTGTTTCTTTTTAAAAATATTTTCTAATATTATAAATTTGGGATTAATTTGCATATATTTTTACAATGGGATAAATTATATTCTAAAATATAATTTTGTAAATAATAATCTTTTTAGAAATTTTTTTACAATTTTTAAGGATTTTTAGAGATTTTTTAAGATTTTTTTGAAATATTTTTAATATTTTTGATTAAAATAGTATTATTTTAATATTTAAAAAATTGAAAAAAATTTCCGTTAAATATCTGTTAGGTCGGGGTTGGTAAATGAGTAAGACTATGAAAGTTGGAAAATTAAAGTGGGCAAATAAAATAGTTGGAGTAGGAAACTGGGTAACAAAAGAGTTCGAGAATTAAATTGGTAAATGGAATAGTTAAATGGTGTATAAGTAAACAAAATATATATATATATATATATTAGGTTTTAGACATTTGACATAAAATGTATGTCATTCTTGTACACTTGATTTGAGATGTGTCAATCTAGTACTTTTTCGATTAATTTGTGTCATTCTTTTCTTATATAATATATATATGCGTAAATGCGGATGTGATTTTTACTTCGTCCATGTGCCCCTCTAATGCATATGTTGTATATATATCAACATACACTACCCATACTCAATTTCCATAGAAAATTATATATTCATATGATAGAATTTTCATAATTTTATTTGTTATAACTCAAAGTGTATAAACNATTGATTTAGAAACTACTCAAAACTAAATCACTTTTCTAAGTCTTATGGAACATCTCTCCATGACTTTGTTTATATAGCTTAAGCTTTTCCTTTTCCTATAAATTTCCTTATCACTTTAGACATCTCCTAAAGGATAATTTCCTTATCTCTTTAGACAACTCCTAAAGAGATAACTTCCATTTCAAGATATGGAATTATCTAACATTCACCCCCGTAATTCCATCTTGAACTTCGGGTGCTTCGA
>OVAF01002685.1:0-14815 GCA_900406245.1 Odontarrhena argentea | reverse complement strand
TAAAGTACTCATCATCTTGGTATATTTTATGATTCATGATATGTGTCTTTATGAATGGCTGATATTATATTTATGAATGACTATGTAGACTTTGAATGAATCACTAGATAAGATCTGCATCCTTGATTGGGTTTCAACTGATACAGTTGTTGCTGAGGGCCGATTGTGTTCAACAGAACGAAAAGAAATGGTCAACAATATTCCTCTAGGTCCTAATGCTGCAGTTGTGATTGTTGAGATGGTGGTTAACAAAGATGCTTATTTGTGGAGACCTAGTAGTGAAATGCTGTTGATTGGTGATGCACGTCATCAGAGAATCGCTTGGCCATTGGATAAGATAGAGATGGTCAATGATCCTCCAAAAAGATCTTCACCTAATTTGGTAAAAAAACTTTTCTCTGCTGTGTTAGATTTCTAAGGATTACAGTTTGGTTGTCTGATGGTTGTGTTTGCGATTTTGATTGATTCTTATAGAGTACCACTCACAGCACAAACAACAGCAATCAATCTGTTTCAAAGAAGAAGTGTTATTTGATAGATTGCTTTAACTCAGGACAGAAGGTTGCAGAAGGCAGAGTTTGGTCATCTAATCCAACAGATGTAGTTCATTTTAAACCATTAGGACCCAATGCTAGCAAGGTATGGATTGACGTGCCACTGGTTGGAGATGCAAAAGTGTGGAGACCAAATTCAGAAATTGAGACCATTGATGATGCACTAGGTACAACTGTGGCTTGGCCTAATGATAAACTTCTCTTTATCTGATGATGCATTACTTAGAACTTGTGGTGTTGTGTTAGTGGAGAACCTTTGTGTGGTGGCATTGTTATCTTTAGTACAATTGACAATCTTGTAACTTATGTTTGGATTTTATTAAGGTACTCTTACTAGTTATAATTTAATGTCTATNCAAAAAAAAAAAAAAAAACAAATAACAATAACAGCAATTGTAAATTCATAGCAAACAATAATAACAGAAATTTATTTGATCTCTAACGCTATTTTACAAAAACATATAACAATTTGAAAACGTTATAAATAAATATATTAACAGCAATAAAAAAACGCTATAAAAAATTGTGCGATAGCATATACCAAAAAGTTATGTTAAATACGAAAACAATAGCATCACCAAAAACCGCTATCTAAAGTGCCGGACCTATTATCGCGTGCGATGATATAGCGCTTTTCTTAACGCTATGATATTATAAGATAGCGTTTTCTGGCTTCTATTAAAACCCATATTTCTTGTAGTGGGATAAATCTAAGATGCCTGCCTCTGCATTACTGGGACGACCTCATGCTTAAAAGAATTGGAGAAAAGATGGGTTTACTGGAGGGCCAAGAGCTTACCTCGTCTCAGGCTCGAATTCGGGTTCTACTGAATGGACTGGAACCACTGGCCAAGGATACTGTCGTGGAGTTCTCAACAGGAGAGGAGGCTCTGGTTACTTTTGAGTATGAGAGACTAGCCTCACACTGTTCCTACTGTATGCGACTTTCCCATGACAACCTGTCATGTCCACTCAGGCAACCAGCAGAAATCGACAGACCACTATACACAGAACAGAGCCGCCACAGAGACCTCCAAAGGGTACACAGAGAAGAACCTTCACGGGTCTACGTTTCTAGATCTGTCTCTTCTAGGGGACACAGCCCAAGAAGAATGACCCAGCAGCTCATCTCACACAGAACAGAGGAGAGAGAGTGGAGACCAAGTCCCAGCAAATCACCACAGTACTCGAGACATCTCTCCACCAGCAGAGATCCTTTAGCCTTCAGTCGCCCTACTCTTTCTAGGCATCAGCCCCACAGACCCCCCAGGAAGACATGACTCTAACCATAAGTCCAAGGGGCACTCTCGGCGAGAGCACTTGTCTAGAGATCCCAGCATCTCAACCTCATGCAAATCTCCCACACGCCACCCTCCACAGACTTCCGCCACAGAGGAAACAGAGGTTACTTCAGCTAGGAGACCTCTAAACCCAAGGTACAATATCCCCAACCTTCAGTGGTGGGTCAGGGAAACAGCTAACTGACAAGCCACGGCAGAGTCAGTGAGACCCCGCAGACCTCCCCTGGACCAAAACCTAGAACAAGAACTCTCTTTACAAGCACTACCTGCTCAGCTTCCTACCACCGAACAAGTCTTAGAAGAGCTCCAAGAGGTCACCATTGAGTATATGAATGTACCAGATCCAATAGAGAGAGCAGCACGCTATCAACGGGTGGCGGATGAAGAAGAGCAAGGGCTAATGGCGAGTACTACAGCACAAATAATAGCGAGGGCAGCATCAGCTCACTATACGACAGGCCTGCAGGGTAACCAAGCTTCCCACCAACCCGACATCCTCCAAGCGGAAGAGCTTTCTCCTCCTAGACCACCTAGGACAGACGTTCCTGCTAAGAAACGACGCGGTCGGCCTTCACAAGCTAAACGTGCAGTAACATTAGCTCCTACCCCCAAAGGCAGGGCTAAGAGGTTGGTAGCAAACAGTCCTTTGCAAGGGGCGTGCTCGAAGAAACGAAACGCAATGCGATCTCAAAACCCTCCTAGGAAAAGGATATGCATGGATACAGCTGGACCAAGCAAGACGATGCCAAGACAAGGAGGAGATCAAGACCAAGCTGCAGCGCACCCCCCAGATGTTCAGGCTTCAAACGTGAGAGAGCGGGAGGATTTTCGGCCTCCCCATCACTCTCTTCCTTAACCCTTTTGAGCTGAAACTGTCAAGGATTGGGAAACGACTTGACAGTTCGTCGCATCCGGGAAATATGTTGATCTTTTAAACCGGATGTAGTGTTTCTCATGGAGACCAAGAACACTGATATGTTTGTTAATGAAAAATTTGAGGGTTCTCCATATATCCATCACTGTACAATAACTCCCCAAGGCCAAAGTGGGGGCCTAACCCTGCGATGGACTGATGAAGTCTCTTTACGAATCTTGGATTCTTCCCCACATTACATTGACACAGAGGTCATCTTCAAAAAGCACACCAACTTCATCACTTTTATCTATGGCCCCCCACAAGTTCCAAATCGAGCTGCGTTTTGGGATCATATCTCTCTTATTGGACAAAACAGAGATACGGCTTGGCTAGTAACAAGGGATCTGAATGAGATTGTTGATAACTCAGAGAAAGTGGGTGGACCAGAATGCAGCGTTGGTTCCTTTCTGGCATTTCGGGAATTTCTAACTAAGACAGGTTTACGGGAAGTCCAATTCAAGGGAGATCCTCTATCATGGCGAGGGTATAGACACTCACACTATATCAGAGTTTGACTGGACCGTACCATTACCAATGCCACATGGTCAGAAAAGTACCCTGAAGGTCGATGCGAATATCTTCGTTTTGAAGGGTATGACCATAAACCCTTGATCACTTTCTTCGGAAAGCAGAAAAGGCACCCCCGTAGACCTTTCAGGTTTGATCGAGCGCTCTGTACTGATGAGCAATACTGTCAGCTAATCGAGAAGCATTGGCAGCGCCACAACAATGAATCAGTGACTAGAAAAGTTGACCCGTGTAGACAAGAAATCATCCAATGGTCCAAAGAACGTAATACAGCTATAGCAGAAGAAAGGTCTCACTTACAACAGGCCTTGGAATTGGAAGTATCAAAGCTAGTTCCAAATGAGAGCCGAGTCAGCTCCTTAACGCACAAGCTGCGCACCTTCTACGACGAAGAAGAATGCCATTGGAGACAAAGAAGCATGATCCAATGGCTTCAAGGCGGAGACCAGAATTTCAGGTACTTCCATGAGGTAACGCGAGGCCGCAGAGCACGAAATAAAATCTCTATGCTGAAAACAGAGGATGGATCCTATGTGATTGAAGAGGATGAAATAACAACCACTATATCCACCTTCTATGGTCACCTCTTCTCATCAAATGGGAACCGGGATTTCTCCCTAGTTAACGAAGTTCTTCAACCAAAAGTTTCTCCAGCGACAAACGCAAAAATTTCGCTCTTACTACCCGCAGATGAAGAAATTAGAGAAGTTGTTTTCTCTATCAAAGGAGATAAAGCTCCCGGACCCGATGGTTTCTCCTCGGCTTTCTACCAATCATTCTGGGACATCATAGGCCCCACGTTTCCCGATAAGTGCGCTCTTTTTTCGACACTAACAACCTTAACCGACGTTTCACTAAAACACATGTGTGCCTCATCCCCAAAGGAGTCTGGCCCAAGAGAGTAGCGGATTATCGGCCTATTGCTCTTTGCACTACACACTATAAGATTATCGCCAAGATCTTAACAAAAAGGCTTCAACCTATCCTTCCCGATGTCATCTCTCCATTTCAAACAACTTTCGTCCCAAACCGGGATATCTCCGACAACGTCCTAATCACTCATGAACTACTTCACTTTATCAAAACCTCGGAGGCTCGTATTCATTGCTCAATGGCTTTGAAGACGGATATGAGCAAGGCATACGATAGAATTGAATGGGGTTCCTTGAAACGGTTCTTAGAAGATTGGGTTTTAATGACAAGTATATATATATTGCTTGGATCGTGGAATGTGTGTGCTCAGTGTCGTATTCGTTTCTCATCAATGGAGTCCCACGGGGTAAAGTATCACCATCGAGAGGATTACGCCAAGGCGACCCTCTATCTCCTTATCTCTTCATTTTGTGCACCGAGGTGCTATCGGGCCTTTGTGTTCAAGCACAACTAGATGGTACCTTACCCGGCATTAAAGTTGCTAGAGGTTGTTCGGCCATTAATCATCTATTTTTCGCGGGTGATAAGATGTTTTTCTCAAAAAAAAATACAAAGCATGCCAAAGCTCTAGCCACTATCTTTAGGAAGTATGAGAAGGTATCGGGTCAAATGATCAATGTCCAAAAATCCACCATATCTTTCTCGGCAAAAGCTCCACCGGAGGTAAAAGGAAGAATGAAGCGGATACTACGAATCACTACCGACGGCGGTATGGGCAAGTACTTGGGACTCCCCGAGCACTTTGGACGTAAGAAGAAAGACATTTTCACCTCTATTGTGGACCGTATCTGCCTAAAGGTTACAAGTTACCAAACAAATTTTCCTTCCACGGCCGGGAAGCAAGTCCTCCTCAAAACCGTGCTAATGGCTATTCCGACGTATCCCATGACTTGCTTCAAGCTCCTCACTATGCTCAAGAATCCAATACGCTTTGACAAGGTTTTGGTGGGATGACAAACCCGGAACTAGGAAGATATGTTGGGTGGCTTGGGAAACCCTCACACTCCCACCTTCCCTAGGAGGGCAAGGTTTCCGAAACATAGAAGATTTTAATGACTCCCTCCTAGCACAGTTGAGTTGAAGAATCATGAACAATCCGAGTTGCTTACTCTCTCGGGTGCTGCTAGGCAAGTACTGCCCTAATTCATCGTTCATGGACTGCCCTACACCCTCCTCGTCTTCTTTTGGCTGGAGTGGCATCCTACAGGGAAGAGACTTACTGGAAAAAAGATTAAGGATGGCTGATAGGAGATGGCAAATCAGTGAGACTATGGCAGGACCCGTGGCTGACCACAACCCTCCCTCTCTTACCTTATGGCCCTCCCACTTTAGCCTCTCAAGACTTGACAGTTTCTGACCTCATAAACCCTAACAGCAACGAGTGGAACCTCGAAGCAATTCAGCTACATCTGCCCCACCATGAAACTCAGATCTTGCAACTAACGATCAGCTCTTATCCAATCCAAGATCAACTCGTTTGGGTGATGTCAAAGTCAGGGGACTATACTACCCGAACAGGATATGCAACACGACGACTCCAAAATCATTAACAAGTTAGCATCTCCTTTAACTGGATTCTTAACATTTTGCAAGTGAAGATGCTCCAAAACTCAAGACCTTCATGTGGAGAGTGGCCCGCAGTGCTCTTCTCGTAGGACAGAATCTCCAAATCCGAGGCATACAACATGAAGGAAGGTGTAAAGTTTGCAACGAAATTGAAGATGAAACCCATATTCTACTCACGTGCCCTCTTGCAGTTCGGGTCTGGAATCTAGCTCCTTGACTACATAAAATTGACCCCCACACTGCCATCAGCCCGCACCAAATGCTTACCATGGCGCGGAAGCAGATGACTCTTCCCCCTACAGGCATACCGGAAGTCCCTCTTTACCCATGGATTTTTTGGAACCTATGGAAAGCTAGGAACCAACTGCTTTTTGAGAATCGCTCCACATCAGCTCCTGATATCCTCTCCAAATCAATCTCGGAAGCTCGGATTTGGGCTGAGGCTCAGGCTAGCGCCAGATCAATTCAAAGAAGACTCCCACCCCAGACCCGGCCTGTTCTCAACTCTGCTACAGCTTGGTGTTTTGTTGATGCCTCCTGGAAGCCAGAGAAGCTGGATTGTGGGATTGGTTGGTGTATAAAAGATTCCCACATGCAGATTACCTCACAAGGCACTAGCTCCAGACGACACACTCCCTCGGTGCTCGTAGCAGAGGCTTTTGCGGTAAAAACTGCTTTGACAGCAGCCCTCTCTAGAGGCCACAGTAGACTCACAATCTGCTCGGACTCTTCTTCTCTTGTGTCTCTCCTCAACTCCGGTGGAGCGACCAACGAGTTGCGGTCTATGCTCCATGACATCCGACATGTTAGCTTAGGCTTCTCTTCTATCCATTTTACTTTCATTAGGCGCGAAGAAAACGGCACTACCGATGCTCTGGCAAAGCAAGGTCTAGACTGTCTGTTAAGCTTTGTACTCTGAATTACTCTTGTTTCTCTGCTTGATCTATGAAATCTATGGTTTAAAAAAAAAAAAAAATTACATTTCATAGTTAATGAGGTTGTCAATTTTCAAAGCAAGATCTTCAATTGATGGAGAAAGCAAATTTTCCGACCCTTGACTCATGGATTTACAAAGAAAGAAAGAAAAGAAATTAGTAAAAGAAAATAAGCTAGTCTAAAATGTTGTAATTGGTCCACAACAACGCCGCCAATTTGATATTGGTGTTTTGGGCACCGGGTAATCAAAATTAATTTATAATACCCGCCTAAAAAAATGAAATTAATAGATATAGTATAGATAAGGTCAAACACAGGGACCAAGGAAAAAACTAGACTAGAAAGGAAATATATACTAAACTAACAAAACAAAAAACGAGATTATGGTGAAACAAGTAACCAAAGTAACAAAGATCAAGCAAGACGAAGATGATGATTATGATGATGATTAAAAGTAGGGGTTGCAAGATGATGCAAGAAAACAGTGAAAACAATATAAGGAAAACGGTAAGACCCATATAGTTGATACGATGTGATTTTGACCTCTTTTTCACACATTGGAGTGACAACCGACGGCCTACTAAAGTGTCGAACGACACACAAAAACGAAATTTCCAAGAAGATCACATGGCCCTGTCGATCGACAGTACACCAGGGTGTCGACACCCTCTTTGAGGCATAAATGGAAACTTTCCAAATGATGATGATTTTGGAATGAAGGCTGATTGATACTCGATATTCAGCTTCTAGAAGACACCTTTTTACCCTAGCTCGTGCCTCTTACCTATAAATAATCTTGTAGTTCTCTCTTTACAATCATTCAAGTTTTAATAAAAAGTCTCTCTACAAGTTTGGTTCGTATCATGTCTTTTCTCACCACGTGTGAGTAGTTCCTTGTTGAGTTTTGTGTAGTAGTAGGATTGTGAATACCATAGTGGTAGGATGGTGTCGTTTCTCTTTGTTTTCGATGACACTCTTTAGAGTGATCCGATCTCTATGTCATTTCCGAATCATTGGGTATTAGAGTGTATGTTCCCCCAAGTGAACGGTCTTAGGATCCTAGGCTCTGACAAAGCCGTGGTTATGACACGCCAGGATTCCAATAATAGACGCTACTAACTTTCATGGCGGACTACATCTAATATTAGGAATTGATCACTTTATTTGTGAGTCTAGTCTAGATCTCTATGCTTCTTTTCTATTGGTGCCATCACCGGAAGGTATTTCGTAGGACTGGAAGAGTATTCACATGCGGGAAAGCAATAGTCTTGTGAAGCAATTCATTTGTTCTAGCTCAAGAACGAGAAAACTCAGAGCGTAGTAGCGATCGACATTCAACAAGAGTGTCGACCGACACCCCGTACCTCGGACCACTGTCGATCGACATCCTGCAAAGGTGTTGATCGAAACTAGTCCGAGAGTCTACTTCTTGATTGCACTATCTAAACCTGCATGGGATTTAACGCTTTCTTATATTGTTCTACCGTTTACAGCATCATCATGCAATTGCTACTTATTGCTAATCATCATCATCATCAGCCCGTTTACTTGATCTTTGTTTCTTAGTTTCTCATTTATCTTTGTTTCTCGTATTTTGTTTCGTAGTTTAGTATTTATCTTATTAGTATTTCATTTCTAGTCTAGTTTGTTCATTGGTCCCTGTGTTCGACCCCATCTATACTACACCTATTAATTTCGGTTGTTTAGGCGGGTATTATAAATTTATTTGATTACCCTGTGCCGAAAACACTGTCATCAATAGTTTCGGAAAGTATAATAAAGTAGTAGACTCTCGGACTAGTGTCGATCGACACATTTGCAGGACATCGGTCGACAAGGGTCCGAGATGGATGTTGGTCGACACTGAAGTAGAGTGTCGATCGGTACAATGCTCTGAGTTTTCTCGTTCTTGAGCTAGAACACATGTTGTTTCACAAGATTATTGCTTTCGCGCAGGTGAAGACTCTTCATACCCTACGGGATACCTTCCAGTGATAACACCAATAGAATAAGAGCATAGAGATCTATACTAGATTCACAAATAAAGCGATCAGTTCTTAATACTAGTTGTAGTCCGCCATGAAAGTTAGTAGTGTCTATTATTGGAATCCCGACATGTCATAACCACGGTATTTTCAGTGCCTAAGACCCTAAGACCGTTCACTTGGGGGAGATACACCTTAATACCTAAAGATCCTCCCTTCTCAGGAATGGCATAGAGATCGGATCGCTCTAACGAGTATCATCGAAAACAAAGAGTAACGACACCATTATACTACTTAAATGTACAAACCTACTCCTACACAGACCTCAACAAAGGAACTACTCACTCATAGAGAGAAAGAAAGACATGATACAAACCAAATTTTGGAAAGAAACTTTATTAAAAACTTGGATCCATACAAAGAGAGAGCTACAAGAGTATTTATAGGTGGAAACCACGGGCTAGGGTAAAAAGGTGTGTTTTAGAAGGTGAATATCGGTGGGTTCATGTGATTTTCTAGGTTACTTCGTTTTGTGTGTCGGTCGATCCCTTGGTGGGCTTTCGGTCGTCATTCCACTGCAGGAATCCTCATTTCTTTGGTCCTTGCTCCAGTACTTGTTGATGACCGTCATTGTTCTTCCAAAAACCACAAAAAGACCCCCAACACGTACTTTTACATAAAGACACTCTTAAAATCATAAAACGACGGGAAAATCTCTTCAAAAGATAGCTACCGATGTGTGGAAAATAGGTCAAAATCACATCGTATCAGATGCCGGTCTCCAATGGGGAGTATTGTGAAAGTAAAAAATAAAGGTTTTAAAGTTTGCAACTTCTTCTACTCATATGGTTTATTATTTAGTGTAGAGCCCACCACCGTCATTATGCGGACATAATAACTTATACTCTTCACCTCTAAATATTAATATACAAATGTTTTGCTCGATGTAAAACTACACCATTGGCAATACATTTTGTATACCAAACTCTCTAGTCTCCTTCTCTTGTTTTATCAATACTTTGTTCCCACTCAGATATAATTTCTTTTATCTTTCTTTAAATTTATTATTTCGATAAAATACCATTATTAGTCTAACATATACAAGTTTGTTGATCGTTTTCTTATGCTTTATTTTTTGTCTAAAATTTTAAGCTAATATGTGTGAAAATTTAATAATTGGATGAGAGAGTAAAATTTAGTTGTNGGGGTTTAAAGGGGAAAAAAAAAAAAAAAAAAAAAAATGATGAAGGCCTTAGGTAGCTTAACATAATGTTCCTTTAGCCGAACGGAGTAATAATAATCGTATCCTGAGGAAAGAAAATCTAATGGAAAAGAGGGTTTTGTAATCGGCAACAACCAAGAAGAATGGCGAAACTAACGACTGAGTCTCCAATCTGCCGGAAAATTGTTTATTCGTTTCTGGATTTTCTTGATTCGGGTAAGTTGGGTAATTTGATCATCAGGGTTTATTTGAGATAGAGTCATGATTATCCTTTTGGTTCTAGTTGAGGTATCTCCAGGTGTTGACGAGGAAGGGCTTGAGGTTGCCAGAGAATGCTTAGCGGAAGCTTTTAAAGTTAATTCAACAAATCATCAGTTAAAACCCGTTTCGCTTGTGAATATGTTCACTTCTTGTGAATCGGATGAACCTAGTTCCTCCTCAGCTCCAAGCCAAGAGCCTCCCTTTTCCGGTAAGTGATGGTTGTGGAATAAACTTGTGCCTGCCCAGTGCCAACAATCTCAATTCTTCGATGATGCCCCTTGCAGGAACTTGTAGAGATGAACTCTTTGGCCAACTCTTTGCTGCGCTTGAGAAAGTTGGCTATTTCAGCAACACACCCGATGGAGATGATGATTCTGCTCAGCTCGAAAAAGCTACCAAAATATTTCACGATGCTATCAATGTGGGCTCTTGACTTTAACTGACTATTTACTTTCTATTTGTAATAACTCTCTTTTCCGCATTTCAGGAAATGGAAACCACTGGATGCCAAAGCTTTGATGTCAAAAACTTGGCAGAGACACTCAAGTGCCAAGGTAACAAGGCCGTGCAGTCCCAGCTTTACCTTGATGCAATCGAGCTGTATTCTTTTGCAATTGCACTCTCCGATAACAACGCTGTTTTCTACTGCAACAGGTTAGTAATAAGTTTTCAAGCTGATGTATCTGGAAAGTTTTCTAATTTCATTTTGACCTGTCCAATGATTTACTTAGTCTTTTAAATTCAACTATCAGGGCTGCTGCATATACCCAGATCAACAGGTGCTCAGAAGCCATCAGGGATTGTCTTAAATCCATTGAGATTGATCCAAATTATAGTAAGGCGTACAGTCGTCTTGGTTTAGCATATTATGCGCAGGGAAAGTATGCTGATGCTATTGAGAAAGGATTTAAGAAAGGTATTTATTTCTCTCTTCCTTGAATAATACTCAACTTCTTTGTTGAGTTAGCATATTCCGTTTATTGGGTCGACTGCTTTAGAAAAGGTCTAGCAATTTGCTTCTCCAAGTTAGCTAGAATTTATCCTGTGTAACCTTTTCCTAACACATTCGAACGCATGACAGCTTTGGAGTTGGATCCGCATAACGAATCTGTGAAAGAAAATATCAGGGTCGGTTTCTTTTTCATACATTTCTCTGCTTTATATAATCATGTTCTATAACTTACATGAGAGTCTGATATTTAAATGTTCGAAAATACAGGTGGCTGAGCACAAACTAAGAGAAGAACAGCAAAGACAGAGACACAGTCAGGTAGTTGCACATATGAGTAATCTGATATATTAGAAATAAGACAAGAACCAAAGGAACTAATAATATTTTGTGGTGTTTGGAATAGCAGTATAGAAGCGCGGGTCATGGCCCAGAACCAGAAATGGGTGGCGAAGGAATACCGTCTCAGTTCTCAATGCCATTAAACCCTGATTTGATGAGAATGTTCATGAACATGGCAGGAAACACATTCCCGGGAAACCATTCTCGCAATAGCGGGGGAGGAGGGAGCGGTAACAGAAATGGTGCAGATGAGCCTGAGATTCGTGTAGGTGGAAATGTCAACATAGATCTTGGAGTAGGTGAGCAAATGCCAGATGAAATATCCGGTGCGTTACGATCAGTGATGCAGATGTTTGGAGGATCACAGGAAGGTGATGGTAATAATAATCCTCAAGGTAGTAATGGAGCACATGGGAGACCATCTGGTAACTAACCTTAGAATTAGAATCATACATGATTCTAATTCATGATATTCTATATGAATTCTGAGTTTGTACTTCATAAACTTTGCTAGGTTTTGAATATTAACGGCAGAATGATGTAGCGAAGTGATATGTTCATTATTGCATAATGATTATGGAGACTGCAAAACTATTCAAGAACAAACCTTTGCTTGGGGAAAATGTACCTTTAAAACTTAAGTTTTACCATCAGTTACACAGAAGCTGAATGATTCAAATTTACACACTAATTTGTAAGAACATTGAACATGAAGGCAAATAGTTATTTTACTGTACAGTTGAAAACAGTACCAAAACCAAATATGAAACACCTGATGAAAATCTAAATTGAACTTTCCAAAGATGTTTTAGAATATTGGGGGTATACACAGAGATGTATAAGAAGCACTCAGAAAGTTGAAGAGGGTTGAAGTGAGCAAATCCTGATATCATACTTCTTAACCGTAGTACTGGGCAATGACGGATCACGGTTTTGTGTTATTAGTGCGTACTCTGGAGTTTTTCCCTGAGAAGCATTGCCAATATAATTACTACATTTGCGACAGAGAAGCTTAGTTCTACGTCTGAACAAGCCCCATGAGTATTTGGAGATATGAGGCATGCATTGGAACTCATCGACTTGACTGAATCTGCCCTCATCAATGTTGAAGAAGGAAATGATTCCACTCTTCATGGACTTACCGTACTTTGATCCGATTGAGGATGTAATTCGATTTGTGGAGCTCAGGTTCAGTTCATATCCACAGGATCCACAACTGCGAGAAAGTGAAAGTTGAGCTAACTTATTCCCATTCTCTAAAGAACACACAACTTATTTATTAGATACATAACTGACTCATGAGCTCAATCGATTCATCACCAATGTCCAACACATAAAGAAAAGAAAATTCACAAATATCTGTTTACAGAGGGTTCTCTATCAATGTAGATTATAGGACATTCAAGAAGAAGAACAATACAGATGTTTTTCCCCTGAATAAAAACTAATCTAGACTAATCACGTACGTATTACCAAATCTAACCAACTCAACGAGCTTGNGTAAAAAAAAAAAAAAAAAAAAAAAAACCCATCCACACCTGTAGTTGACATGTCTGACGGAAGAAGACGAGAATGATGGAGAATAGAATTGGTTTCCACCAAAACGACTTTCGTTGATGCCCACCGATGCCGATCGCTCCATCGTCGCATAGAACAAGATTTTCAAAGGTTAGACGAAAAACGTGTCCCACTCGATTAGAGTAACTTTACTCTGTTCTCCCCCCACGATCAGACCGGTGTCGTGGTCGCACCCTCAAGTAACGGCCGAATTCGAAGCAGCGTCAAAATCCCTCTTTCCACAATTCTTTTCTTTTTGTTTTTAAGAGAGGATGACCTAATTGTATTTTGGTTTTTGACTTTTTGACTGCTCTTGAACAATTTTGTTCCTACATGAGTACTGACTATTTGAGATAATTTTGTGTTGGTTAGTGACTGTAATTTGGTAGCGTATTTAATGTGTTTAATATATCGGTAGTTATTGATGGTAGTCGAGGTGAGGATTAGTAACCGAGGTGGGTTAATAGACAAGGTGGATAGAGAATGAGTTCTGGACTTAGAATGAAGTTTACAAGAATAAAAATGAGGTGAAAGAGAACTAAGATTTCAATAGATTTGAGATTAGACTTAGTCTCAAGTTCTCGCTTCGTTAATTCCCATATCAAATCCTTTTAAAGTGAAGCTAGGACTTCCATTTACAGCGAAAGATGAGGAAGATCGCGTGCGGGTCAACATGCAAACCCTAGTTTGAATGTGTTGCACAACATTGACGTGGCAATCTAATGTGGCTGAGTAGGTCGACACGAAGAGGTGTGTAGACTGACGTAGCGTGGTGACTCAGCGAGTTAATGTGGCTAAATTCAATGAGCTGGGGTCTTGCTCTTGATAAGGCTATTGCGACAGTGGCAAAGCAATCCTTCAATACATTATACACCTCCTCTCCTTATGACCCAAATCTTTGTGCTCATGTCTTTAATGGCTTTCCCGTAACATATTACGACTGAGTTTTAATATCGACTTGGTTTGGGCCAGTCAATATTGATGAAATACACATTGCAATTCTTGCCATTGGACCACATCGGGCTCCATGCCCATATGGTTTTTCTTAGGATATTTGTCACAAATTCTGGCCTGATATCCAAGACCAAGTTGTTGATAATGGGTTTTTTTGTGCACCCAGTTATGAATACAATTTATACCCGACTAGCACACCGAAATTAACCGATGTAGTATAGAGGAAATCGAACACATGTACCAATGAACGATTTAGGCTAGTAATGCAATGCAACAAGTAGTTATGATACGAGAAATAGGGAATAATGCAAAGTAACGATGCGAGTGATTAAGTAACGTGATAATGGTGATTATGAAGGAAAACAGATCTAGCCTAACCACTTAGGACTAACAGGTTTTCCTATCCTAGGATCTCTGAAGATGAATATAGATTCCCAGATCTGGAGATTACCTGATGAATAGATGCAGCGGAATGATCAGAATCTCGAGATCTCTAAGTGCCAATGATGTAGCACCTCCACAGGTATCCACACTCACACAACTGGAAAAGCTGGAATGCTAGTTCCTGGAAAACTGAGGATCAGGTTTCTGGATCTGAGAAAAACTCACCCTTGAAATCGTCACACCTATATCCCTTATATAGGGGAGACCTTTTAACCTTTCCAGAAACCCTAAAAGCCCGAAGCCCAATTGTCCACCGACATTTGTGTCGATCGATGCACATGGCTTTGTGTCGATCGGCACAATCTTTGTATCGATCGGCACAACCTTTGTGTCGATCGACACTTCCTCTTTTCCATCCGAAACTTTC
>OVAF01002684.1:0-14448 GCA_900406245.1 Odontarrhena argentea | reverse complement strand
AAAAAAAAAATTTGAGATGAGATGCAAACGCTGCATCTTAATTCTATTATTTCCAGCATCTCAAATATCCAGATATTTGAGTTTTTTTTAGTTTTGTATCTGAACGCAGCATCTGGATGCAGAATTTTTTGAGGCAAAACGAACAACATCTGGATGTCTGCATCCAGATGCTGCATCTGGCAACAAAAACGAACAGACCCTATGACTACTATTTAGGTTATCAGACTTTCTTAAATATTTTGCAAGGGATTAATACTTATCTTTGATGTGACTTGACTGAGTATTACTAAGGCAGCAAGAGTACACTAGTATTTTGGTTTTCAAACCTTTTTTAAATAATTTGCAAGGGATTACTTATCTTAGATGTGCATTGAGTGTTGATGTACCTTGACTATTGATGAGACTATCGTGAGTTGTTGTCTTTGTGCAAAATATGTACAGTGTTAAAGAGACTCGGATCTCACCAGATCCGGCGCAGATGGTGTTGGTAAGAAACATGACATAAAAAAAACACAAATTTTAAAGAATCATCCATCATAAAATACGAATTTATGCTCAAAATTTTATAAAACTGGACTTACCAATAGTTCATCTCTTCTTTAAATGTTGAATTCTCAGGTCTTTTTTTAGGATTTCGGAAGTGAGGAAATATATGACATTAATTTTATAAAATATTGTTGATTTGTTACTGCAACATTATTTTCCATTATGTGTGTGTATTCCGTAATTAGTCATTCCTTAATAACGTGGAAAAATTAGACCCATTGGTTATTGGGATTAACCTCCACCCGACCCGACTCGACTCGGGGAGACCCGACCCAATGGAATCCAACTGATCCGACCCGTGAAATTGCGAAAAGCACATCGTACAGCTCAGGGCACTTGTAGCACGTCGTCTCCTTTCGTTCTCTCCCTTATATTCGATTTGTGACTCCGATCGGATCGCTGTTTCGCATTTCTCACTGTTAGAAAAAAAAAAAGTCGAATCTCTTCTTCATCACCTTTCTTCTTCACTTGCCTTCAGATCTGGCAACGATTTTCAAATCTTCTTCACTCTCTCTCGCATCGCTCCTCTCTCCTGGCCGTTGACGGTCTCGTCTCGGCCTTGGATCTGATTTCTCCCCTTGCCGCGATCTGAAAGAGGTCAAACATGGCGGCAGCTAACGCCCCCATCACCATGAAGGAGGTCCTAACGGTGAGTTCCATTTTTAGAAAGATGTGTGTTATCTCCTAAAATCGAGCTTAATTTTGGATTGTAGTTTACGATTCCTTACGATTTGGTTCTACTCATAGTGTGTTATGATTGAATCCAGTTCCGTACTCTTTTAAACTCTACTCGATCGTTGCGATTCAGTCAATTTCTTTCCGAATGATTGTGTAATTCATCTCTTGTAGATCAGATTTCTGTAGATATGTTCAGATCTGTGTTACCTGAATCTGTAGAGCCTGAATTCGAAGTTATTGTTTAGTGCAATGTGTTGATCTACTCGGATCTCGTGTATAAGTTTATGAACTATGCGATATAACGCTTTGTTTTGGGATTTTCCAGCTTCCGAGCATTGGGATCAATCAGCAATTCATCACGTTTACAAATGTTACTATGGAGTCGGACAAGTACATTTGTGTACGGGAGACCGCTCCGCAGAACAGTGTTGTAATTATTGATATGAATATGCCGAATCAGCCTCTAAGGAGGCCTATTACTGCGGATTCTGCTCTTATGAACCCAAACTCCAGGATCCTTGCCTTAAAAGGTAATTCGACTGTTTCATTCTATTCGTACGCGCAGCATGCTCGTCAATTTTAACATCTTGAATTGTTTCCTTTTGAAGTTTTTTCTACAACTAGCACCGATATGTCCTACTTCATTTTGTTAACTACGAATGCTATGTATTGCGATGCATTTGCTTCATGTCCACATATTTATTAGATAAAATCTTAAACCCACATAGTTTGTAAGTTTAAATAAGTGTTTGCTCGTTGTGGTTTGTCACTTGATAGAAACCTTTCATATCAAATCAGTATGGAAGGTAACTAGTAACTACACTATGAATCAATATAACACATGTTGGAAAACATAGGAATTGATATGGTCATATGCTCTTGCTCTGGAGTCTGAACTTGGGTAAGATAGTATGTTTAATGTAGAAGAAAACATGACTTCTATGGTTTACTTATAACAAGTGTTACCTTTTTGCTCATTTTTTGTCTTGAAATTGTATATAGCTCAAGTTCCAGGAACTACTCAGGATCATCTACAGATATTTAATATTGAAGCAAAAGCAAAGTTGAAATCACATCAGATGCCTGAGCAGGTTAGTCTTGAACCAAACATTTTGTAACCAGATTTTCTTTCATGTTGTATACTTCATTCAGAATCTTCTAATTCTCGGAATTTTATTTTTGGATATTAATCACACATGTTTAATAGGTTGCGTTTTGGAAGTGGATTACACCAAAGATGTTGGGACTGGTCACACAAGCTTCCGTGTATCATTGGTCGATTGAAGGTTTTATATTTGTAACTCGGTGTCATTTTCTTCATATTAATTATATATATGTGGGTTCTCATTTTACTCCGATGTTTCCAGGTGATTCTGAGCCAGTTAAGATGTTTGATAGAACGGCCAATTTGGCAAACAATCAAATTATAAACTATAAGTGCTCTCCTAACGAGAAGTGGTTGGTTTTGATTGGAATTGCACCTGGCTCTCCTGAGGTAGGTTTACTGCGCCACATTTTAGTTTGAGTGAAGACATTGTAACAGCAATCATGCCCTATAGCCTCAACTGATTGTCGTCATTATTATCTTCTGTAGCGACCGCAATTGGTGAAAGGGAATATGCAGCTTTTCTCTGTGGATCAACAGCGGAGCCAGGCCCTTGAAGCACATGCTGCCTCCTTTGCTCAGTTTAAGGTAAGCTATCTGTTGTTTTTGTGAGGTGATTGGACTATGGTTTGATCTTGACTGTAGTAACAAGCAACATTATTAATGATAGGTCCCTGGGAACGAGACTCCTTCTATTCTTATATCCTTTGCAAGCAAGAGCTTCAATGCTGGGCAAATAACATCAAAACTGCATGTCATTGAGCTTGGTGCCCAACCAGGTTAGCTTTCTTATTTGCTCTATATTTTCGAGGTTATTCAGCGTCTGTTCCATAGTTACATTTTAAGTTGTTATTCATCTGATGTCTAAAGGCAGGAGACTTTTTTTTCAGGAAAACCATCATTTTCAAAAAAGCAGGCAGATCTCTTTTTCCCCCCAGATTTTGCTGATGACTTTCCTGTAGCCATGCAGGTTTGTAGTTGCATTAGAAGCTCAGTAAATTTCAGTAAGTTTCTTGTGAAAAATTCATGACACCAACTTCTGTTTTTTCCGACAGGTCTCTCACAAATTCAACTTGATATATGTCATCACCAAGCTTGGCCTATTATTCGTATACGATCTCGAGACAGCTTCTGCTATCTACAGAAATCGGATAAGTCCAGACCCAATATTTTTGACGTCTGAAGCTTCCTCACTTGGAGGTTT
The DNA here is from genome assembly GCA_900406245.1 of Odontarrhena argentea. Taxonomy (NCBI): domain Eukaryota; kingdom Viridiplantae; phylum Streptophyta; class Magnoliopsida; order Brassicales; family Brassicaceae; genus Odontarrhena; species Odontarrhena argentea. The sequence goes on along the minus strand of OVAF01002684.1, from coordinate 10,915 downwards.
CTACGCCATTAACAGACGTGGACAAGTTCTTTTGGCTACAGTGAATGAGGCTACCATAATACCTTTTATTAGTGGTCAAGTATGTTCAACTTTTATTCTGCTTTTCTCTATGTACTTTAACTACTCTCAGTATGGCATGCTAAGAACCCAATGCCTTTCATATCACAGTTGAACAATTTGGAACTTGCTGTGAATCTTGCTAAAAGAGGAAACCTCCCCGGTGCAGAAAATCTGGTATGTGATGTTTATCTGGGATCAGATGTGTGGATCTGTTTCATTGCTGGAATTAGAACTGTTGGCTTGATGTGAAGTTGCTCATATGAGTTTGGATGTTGCAGGTTGTCCAGAGGTTCCAGGAGTTATTTGCTCAAACAAAGTACAAGGAGGCTGCTGAGCTTGCTGCTGAATCTCCTCAGGGGATTTTACGGACACCTGACACGGTGGCTAAATTCCAGGTATTTGGTCCGGATTTAACCAAGTAATCCTTTGTGAAAATGTTAACTACCATTACTGTAGGTAACATCAATCTGAAATTACAATGTCGAACTGTATGATTTTGCAGAGTGTTCCTGTACAAGCAGGGCAAACTCCTCCGTTGTTACAGTATTTTGGGACCCTTTTGACTAGAGGGAAGCTCAATGTTTACGAGTCTTTGGAACTATCTCGGCTTGTTGTGAATCAAAACAAGAAGAACCTCTTGGAAAACTGGTTGGCTGAGGACAAGTTAGAATGCAGTGAAGAACTTGGAGACCTTGTCAAAGTAATCTCAAAAATGGCAATTTTCTGTCAAATTGGCTTTTTGTTCCCTTCAGTGTAAGATTAATCTTTTCTATTCCATCTGGTACAGACTGTGGATAATGACCTTGCTCTAAAAATATACATCAAAGCTCGAGCTACTCCAAAAGTCGTTGCAGCTTTCGCAGAGCGAAGGGAGTTCGACAAAATATTGATTTACTCAAAGCAGGTGGAAAATAAATTTTCAAGTTTTGTTCTCCTCTTATGGTCACCCTAAAGTTCATTGTGCTAAAGAAGTACCATTGATTTTAGGTTGGGTACACACCTGATTACATGTTTCTTCTGCAAACCATACTCCGTACGGATCCTCAGGTTAGTATGGTGAAATTTTGGTTCTAGATTTTATGGAAGGATTGGTTTACCCGATGCTTGCTGCCTTAGCACAAATAGTTTCATGATTGGTTTAACTGCTAAAAATGCAGGGAGCAGTAAATTTTGCTTTAATGATGTCCCAAATGGAAGGAGGTTGCCCAATCGACTACAACACCATCACTGATCTTTTCCTTCAGGTAGGTGAAAGATATAAAAAGTGTATGCACCAATTTTTGTACCTCATTACCTGTTCTGCTTCTACATACTGAAACTTGTAGTACGTGAGAGTTGTCATGTGTTAATATACTTATTTATGCTTGTGCAGAGAAATCTAATCCGTGAAGCAACTGCTTTCCTTTTGGATGTTCTGAAGCCAAATTTACCTGAGCATGCTTTTCTACAAACTAAGGTTAAAAAGAGTTGCCACTTTGCATCTCTCTTTGCTCTTCTTATACACCTTCCTTTCTCAGACATTTTGGTCCACTGTCAACACAGGTTCTGGAGATCAATTTGGTAACTTTTCCTAATGTGGCTGATGCCATTTTAGCAAATGGGATGTTCAGCCATTATGACCGGCCTCGTGTTGCTCAGCTCTGTGAAAAGGCTGGACTTTATATCCAATCGTTAAAGGTTCTTGCTTAATGTCTACTCCCTTTTTTTCTTGGCAGAACGGATGTATTATCTTTTCATCTCTAACTTCTTTTCCTTCTGCTTTGTGCAGCATTACTCAGAGTTACCTGATATTAAACGTGTCATTGTGAACACACATGCTATTGAGCCACAGGTACTACCTCTGAACTAAATTTTGATAAACTCTTGTACGGCCTAGTTGCTGAATATCCATCTGCTCAAAATGCAGGCTCTTGTGGAGTTTTTTGGTACTCTTTCTAGCGAGTGGGCTATGGAGTGCATGAAAGATCTTCTGCTTGTCAACTTGAGAGGCAACCTTCAGATAATCGTTCAGGTAAGTGCTTAATTGTGGTATGATATGAATTTATTGTTTAATGTGACCCTGACCTGTCCATGTCATTGCAGGCTTGCAAGGAGTACTGTGAGCAACTTGGTGTTGATGCATGCATCAAACTCTTTGAGCAGTTCAAGTCATACGAAGGGCTATACTTTTTCTTAGGTTCATATTTGAGTATGAGGTGATTGATTAAAACTACTGACATTCCTGTAAACAAGCGCAACCATTATGTTTGTATTCTGATATATTACTATGTTCTCCCTCTGTGTGATAGTGAGGATCCTGAAATTCACTTCAAGTACATTGAAGCAGCTGCCAAGACTGGTCAAATAAAAGAGGTTGAGCGTGTGACGAGAGAGTCCAACTTCTATGATGCTGAAAAGACAAAGAACTTTTTGATGGAAGCTAAGCTTCCCGACGCCCGACCTTTGATAAATGTCTGCGATCGTTTTGGATTTGTGCCTGATCTTACTCATTACCTTTACACAAACAACATGCTTCGTTACATTGAAGGTTATGTTCAGAAGGTATGGCAGTTTTTGAGAATTTTGATAATGTGGTAGGTTTTTCATTAATTTATAATACTTGCAATTCCTTTTGAAGGTGAACCCTGGGAATGCTCCCTTAGTTGTGGGACAGTTGCTTGATGACGAATGCCCTGAAGATTTTATAAAAGGCCTCATTCTCTCTGTTCGTTCATTGCTTCCTGTTGAACCTCTTGTTGAGGAATGTGAGAAGAGGTAGGAATCCCTTTAGTCATCTCGGTTTTTCGCTTTAAGTATGCCCCTTTGTTCTTAGAGCTTTAATATGCTTTTGTCCTTGCAGAAATCGACTCCGTCTCCTCACTCAGTTCTTGGAGCATCTTGTTAGTGAGGGAAGCCAAGATACACATGTCCATAATGCCTTGGGTAAAATTATCATAGACAGTAACAACAACCCTGAGCATTTCTTGACCACAAATCCTTACTACGACTCTAAGGTTGTGGGTAAGTACTGCGAGAAACGTGATCCCACCCTGGCTGTTGTGGCATACAGAAGAGGACAATGTGATGAAGAACTTATCAATGTCACCAACAAGAATTCCTTGTTCAAGTTACAAGCCAGGTATTTAATAATTGCTTCCCAAACATTTTACTTATTCCATAGTGGTTTCTCTGTAGATTGTTTAAACACGGTTTTCCAACTGCAGGTATGTAGTGGAGAGGATGGATGGTGACCTCTGGGAGAAGGTTCTTACTGAAGAAAATGAATATAGAAGGCAGCTTATCGACCAAGTAGTGTCTACTGCTTTACCCGAAAGCAAGAGCCCAGAGCAAGTTTCTGCAGCTGTTAAAGCATTCATGACTGCTGATCTGCCGCATGAGCTTATTGAGCTTCTTGAAAAGATTGTGCTTCAAAATTCTGCCTTCAGTGGAAACTTCAATCTGCAAAATCTGCTAATACTGACAGCTATTAAGGCAGATCCGTCTAGAGTTATGGATTACATTAATAGGCTGGATAATTTTGATGGTCCCGCTGTTGGAGAAGTGGCCGTTGATGCCCAATTGTATGAGGAAGCATATGCGATTTTCAAGAAGTTTAACTTAGATGTTCAGGCTGTTAACGTATTGTTGGATAACGTCAAAAGCATTGAGCGTGCCGTTGAGTTTGCCTTCCGGGTCGAAGAAGATGCTGTGTGGACCCAAGTCGCTAAGGCTCAGCTCAGGGAAGGACTGGTCAGTGATGCAATCGAGTCCTTTATCCGAGCCGATGATGCCACTCACTTCCTGGAGGTCATCCGCGCCTCTGAAGATACAAATGTCTATGATGACTTGGTCAGATACCTTTTGATGGTCAGACAGAAGGTGAAGGAACCCAAGGTGGATAGTGAGCTCATCTATGCTTATGCAAAGATTGAAAGGTTGGGTGAGATAGAAGAATTTATTCTGATGCCAAACGTGGCTAACTTACAAACTGTTGGTGATCGCTTGTATGATGAAGCTTTGTACGAGGCTGCAAAAATAATTTATGCGTTCATATCAAACTGGGCCAAGTTAGCTGTCACGCTTGTGAAGCTGCAACAATTCCAAGGTGCTGTTGATGCTGCAAGGAAAGCAAACAGTGCAAAGACATGGAAGGAAGTCTGCTTTGCTTGTGTTGATGCAGAGGAATTCCGACTGGCTCAAATCTGTGGACTTAACATAATCATACAGGTGAATAAATACCTGATCCTAGCTCCTGAGATTATTAACTATAACTGGGTTCCAGTATCCAGTTTTGTATGGCTTTATTTAATCTTTTTTTGCTTTAATAGGTGGACGACCTAGAAGAAGTCAGTGAGTACTACCAGAACAGAGGATGCTTCAATGAATTGATCTCACTTATGGAAAGTGGACTTGGTCTTGAACGTGCTCACATGGGGATCTTCACCGAGTTGGGAGTACTGTACGCCAGATATCGTTATGAGAAGCTTATGGAACACATCAAGTTGTTCTCGACACGCCTCAATATTCCCAAGCTTATTAGGGCCTGTGATGAACAACAGCATTGGCAGGAACTTACTTACCTTTACATTCAATATGATGAGTTTGATAATGCTGCAACCACTGTCATGAACCATTCTCCTGAAGCATGGGAGCATATGCAATTCAAAGACATTGTGGCCAAGGTTGCGAATGTCGAGCTTTACTACAAGGCCGTTCACTTCTACTTGCAAGAGCACCCTGATATCATCAACGATCTTCTCAATGTGCTTGCTCTGCGGTTAGATCACACACGTGTTGTTGATATTATGCGCAAGGTTAGAGGCTGATATTTGATTGTACTTTCTCCCTTAAAACTCAACAGCAGTGGCTTAAGGATCACTCTCTGATGTTTTTCTGTTATCTTTCTGATATTAGGCTGGTCACTTGCGCCTTATCAAGCCGTACATGGTTGCAGTTCAGAGCAACAATGTCTCTGCTGTAAATGAAGCTCTGAATGAGATATATGTAGAAGAAGAAGACTATGACAGATTGCGGGAGTCTATCGATTTGCATGACAGTTTTGACCAGATAGGCCTCGCTCAGAAGGTAAGAGTTTTAGATCTGTCTATCAAGTACACATTTTATAGCTTTCCATATATACTAATTAATTGGGCAAAACAGATTGAGAAACACGAGCTTGTCGAAATGAGACGTGTGGCTGCGTATATCTACAAGAAAGCTGGTAGATGGAAGCAATCAATTGCTTTGTCAAAGAAAGATAACATGTACAAAGACTGTATGGAAACTGCCTCACAATCAGGCGACCATGACCTTGCTGAACAACTTCTGGTTTACTTCATTGAACAGGTATGGCAGAGTTACACGAGAAGCCATTTATTCATTGGCTAGCTTTTATTCCGTTTTACGGTTAAACTGAAGATGAAATTAAGAATCACTTGCATTGTCGTGTTTATTTATTTTTTACAGGGGAAGAAGGAATGCTTTGCTACATGTCTCTTTGTCTGTTATGACTTGATCCGACCAGATGTTGCTCTAGAACTTGCTTGGATCAACAATATGCTCGACTTTGCCTTCCCGTATCTCCTCCAGGTAATTTATCCGCTAAATCCCTCAAATGAGATAGGAACCATGTAAACGCTATGTATGATCAACTCTCGTTCTCTATCTCTTCCCCCTTTTCTGCAGTTTATACGAGAATACAGTGGCAAAGTGGATGAACTAATCAAGGACAAGCTAGAGGCACAAAAAGAAGTCAAGGCCAAAGAGCAGGAAGAGAAGGAAGTCATGTCCCAGCAGGTACTACTTACACAGCTATACATACTCACACTGTCAGACATCATCTGAAATATGCTCTTTAAAAAATCCATACACACTTACGGTCTTTTTTTCTTTTCCAAACAGAACATGTACGCCCAATTACTCCCATTAGCTTTACCGGCTCCACCGATGCCAGGAATGGGAGGAGGTCCTGGGATGGGAGGCGGATACGGTCCGCCACCACCAATGGGTGGAATGCCAGGAATGCCTCCAATGCCACCATATGGAATGCCACCAATGGGCGGTTACTAAGACAATCGGTAAAAAGAAACTATCCATTCAAGTAAAATCGAAAGCACATAGTCGCGCAATCTCTCATGGTGATATACGTCTACGACAAGGACTGTGACTGAAATTCGTCCGGAACGCTCTTTCTAATTTTTATAGGCATGTGTGGATAATAAACGACTTTCGTTTGTAATATTCTTCGGAGGATCTTAGGTGAGTCATTTTTGGTTGAAGGCCATTTTACTGTTGTTTTTTTTTCTTTTTGTTGGAGGAGAGGTGACTCCTAAATAGTCTTGTCATTTTTACCTTTGTGTTTCTCTCATATGAGTTTGTTCTTTTTCTTTCTTTCAGCTTATATTTTTAAAGTTCGACAATTTAACCCTTTTTTGAGTTATGGATTTTCTTATTGACATCCTCTACTTACTGGCTTTGAGTTAAAAAAACTTTCACATATATGAATTATCACTTGTAAAAATTCAGATAAACAATTCCATTACAAAGAAACTAAGAAAGTGTTATGCCCCACCTTTCTATGAGAACACGATGGAAATACAAAAGTGAAATGTTATGTTGTAATTTCAAATACCATTAGGAAAAACAAATTATTTTGTAGAACAAAATATTATCAACTAATTAGCCAGTTACCACATTAAGAGGGATATAGACCCATCAAAACTTTGACCAACAAAAAAAAAAAAAAGACCCATCAAAAGAATGTAAGATAGTAATGCAGGCTGTGGGGTTCGAACCCACGCGCACTTATGTGCAGAAGAACTTAAGTCTTCCCCCTTAACCACTCGGGCAAACCTGCTTCCTGTCCATCTCTTTGCAATCTTAACACAAAACCAAAACAAGTTTGTATCCTTCTACACAAATCCTTGCTCCTCTTTTTGTTCTCTGACACCTCTCTGTTTAGGATTTTAAGCGACGCTCTAAATCCTATGAGTGTTTTTAGTTAGAAAACTTAAGGTTCTGAAAAAATGCAAAATAAGAAGGCTAATATAGTACGAGTTTCGAGTAAATTAACAAATTCTTCTGTCCCTTTTTAATTATTTGGTCCAACGAACATTCAATAAGGTGTTCTCTCGATTAATAATTGTTACATTACAATATTCAGATTAAAACTCAAAACCTCCACAGCTACAAGAGTTGGTTAAAACAAAGAAACACAAAACACTTTGTTCCAAACGACTTCTATATATGTCTTCTTATAAACACATGCATGTCCATACAAATTAAGTTAGGTATATATTCACGTGATTGTCTTTGGTCCTCTAGACTCTAGAGCATGCATGGTATACATATGTCAAGGGATGTTTTTGGTGGAAAATGAAGCTTGGTAGCTAGTGTTGAACTAGTATTTAAGTACATCGATCTAGTTTCAGCATTTCATCAATACAAACCTTAGTTAAAAAGGGTTTCTTCTACGTATAGTAAGAAATTTGTGATCAAACAAGCAATAATAAATCAAAATATGGAAGGCAAAAGTGTGATTTTGAGTGTGCTCATAACGACTCTGGTCATGGTGCAAATCCAAGTTGAGGCAAGGAGCTGCTGCCCGACAAGCCTGGCTAGAAATACTTTCGATGTATGCCGTTTTACGGGTGCCTCAAGGCAAACTTGTGCATCAGTAAGTGGATGCAGAATCATGCAGAATCGTTCAAGGGTCATGTCCTGGTGGGAGCTATAAATATGAGTTTCTCCAATACTCTGGTAAATGACGGCCTATCATGTTATATATTATAATATCCATCGATCAAACTTTCATTTTCGAATTTCAATGCAAATTAAGTTACATAGTGTATGTGTTTAAATGTTTTTGGCTTAAGCTGATGCTGTCAATGAATACTGCAAGTTGGGGTGTACCTCCTCTGTGTGTGGTGCCATGATCAATCTCCAGAACAATGGTAAAGCAACTCGATCACTAGCTAATACTATTTTTGTTGGAATAAAAAACCAAGAGAATAATCTATCTAAACTATGGTTCGGTGACTAGATTCAAGTGAAACTGTGAATGAAGCGGTTGAAAAATGTACCAACGCATGTTCTACTTTCTGCACCAAAGGCTCTAAAACCGCATTTGAAGCTGCCTAAACAAGCATATCCACGAAGATAGCACATCTAAGCTTCATACAGAGTGTTGTTTTCTATGTTTTCAATATAATTGTCGTCTATATATGTGACAGAAAAATGCTAGACGGCCTCTTGTGCTAGCTAGTATTTTCGACAAGTTTTTTGTCGTTTGTGTATGTATTGTACAAGGTTGTGGACCCTGAGTCTTAGACCATGTGTTTAAATAAAATAATGTGTCTTCGTTACTCTTTTTCTCTAGACATGTTTTTTCTTACCTTTCTTCCACTTGAATTATTAATTATTCGACACTTGAAACAGATATTTGCTTTGAACCGACTCGTCTTATATAAATCTTTTCATACAATGACAACATAAGCGACTTAGCAACATTGTTAAAGATTCACAATATGTAATTTCAAATTTTTGTGTAAAAAACGGTACATTAAGCATATTGAATGAAACCATTCGGAATGCCACTTTAATCCTATGTATGGTTTGGATTTTCTCTAAGACATAGTTCCTCTTGTTCTTTGCTCCGTTTTCTATTTTTCTCCTTAAATTGCCAACCATACAAAATTAAATGAATTAGTGAAGATGTATGTAGTCCTAAATTGTTCTACATGCGATCTTTCTGAATTCTCCATTTGCTTTAGATCTGCTGTCAATATGAGCTTAATTGATGCAATAAATCATCATTATGAATTTATGAGAGACTATTTACGAATCGTAAATAAATAATTTTCCCACCTACGGTTGTTTATTCATCAACATATGATCCCTTGTTTTTCATTTTATTGGTATGTCATGATAGATCGAGTTTGACAATACGTTCTTCGGTAATAAGTGCAGCTGCATGAAATGATTCAAATGAGTGGAGTCAAGCATTGCATTGCATTGCTTCGCTTCGACAGAGCCTCGAAGAACCTACTTCTACTATCTCTTCAAACGTCGCCTCGTCTCTAATCAGAAGCCGCTACTTGATTACACCAGACTCTATTCCGGTAAAATAGACGATGTTGTGCATCCCATGTGGGACGTGTGAGAATATGAGATTAAGTATCCCTTCTTCTCGACTAAATAACTTTGTGATGATGGTTGATTTAACCAGTTAACAAGTATATTGATGTAAATAAGCTTGAGCGTGGTCTTGTTTGATGTGATGAATCAGATTGCTTCAAGATCTTGTTTAAGGAAGACTTTGAAGAATCAGATACGATAATTTCATAAAAATTTGAAGACTCATCGCACAGTTGTATTGTTTAGGAGACAGATTTCGAAGTCAAGTGCAAATGCGACATTCTTAACATAAGAAAGCCTGGTTTGGAGCGTACATGGGACTTTCGAGAGAAGAAAAAAAAGCAAAATATCGGATCAGGGATGTTAAACAATTAAGGCTAGCTGCAACCAACCAGGCACCATTCCGATAAACAACAAAAATCGCCACCAGCTACTATTCCTATCGGTCCTCTGATTTACTAAAATCACACTGCATCTCTCTAGCAATATATATGACCAAGGCTATAATGCTTCGAATGTATTCCAAATATCAACCTAACAAGAGATCTATCACTTCATCCTAAACAATTAAGCCACCAACAAGTATCTCTATATGATTTACTAGAATACTATACTGCATGCGTCAGTCTGTAATCGAAATATCAACATCAAAAGGGATCAATAAGCTCATCCCAATCACTAAGCCGAATCTAAACTTAACCAAATTGTAAAACATCAGCAAACATAAATCAGAGAAGAAACATTATAGCGATTATTCCATATAATAAAACACAAACATAATCTATTAATTAGGTCCAAAGGCGAAACATTCCAAAGTCAAAACTCGAAAACAAAGTCTAGTTTTACTTCAAAACGGAAGTAACACAAGAAAAACAGGAATTGTTCGGAAACTACTTAGATCGCTGTCTCATCTTTCGTCTCTTCCTCTTCAATCTCCTCATACGCTTCTTCTTCCACTGTTACCAAACCCCAAAACACACCATTAACATCTTAATCTCAATATTCGATTTCTAAGAATTAAAATCCATTACAAGAAACTTTAACACATTACTGACCTTAGCCCTCATGGTGAATTCACGGAAGATACAAACCCTTCACTCCTCTGATTCTATGGGACTTGTCAAGTAAAGAAGCGGCCGACAAGTCAGAAAGATTTTTAGAAATCTCTCATTTTGCTTATTTATATGGTCGTAAAACCTAAAGACACATTTCTCTGGTTCTGCAGTTATATGGGCCGAACGATGTTAAGTTTACCCTCAATAAAGCCCAAACTAATGCCTTGGTAAACTGTAACTTTGCTACCAGTGTTCATATGTTAGAGGGTATGAAAACATGTGAGGTATCCTGTAAAGCATTCAGCCTAATAATATTTTTTCGTAAAAATAGTTTCACAAAGTTTGGTTAAAATTTTTTCAACATTTGTACATGAAATCGTTCTTAAATTCACTAAAATCCATTATGAAATCAAATACATATTTATATCCTTGTTATCAAATAAAATTGATTTTTATTTAAAAATTACATATTATAAATAAGTGATTTGAATGAGGATTTAGAAATCATGATTGAATGACATGAAATGTCACTTGAATTTACAAATCCATTAAATTCCTTAATCACCATTCATTTGATTTAATACTTTGGACAAAAAAAAAATATCTACACCAAGTGATAGAAACTTGACAATCTATTATATAAAAGTAGAGTTAGGTCTCACCAGCCACTGACACATCAGCCTGGA
>OVAF01002683.1:0-14819 GCA_900406245.1 Odontarrhena argentea | reverse complement strand
ACAACCATGTCTGAGTCATACAGTGAGTGTGATTGCCAGGACAACTTTCCTTCATTATTTGAATCCTGAAATGCATTATGAACATCCTGAAGATGTGTCTTGTGAAGAAGTTATTACTGGCTTCTATGCTTCTATTCAAAGGTTAGTTCCGGATATTGAAACTCAAGACATTATCATGATAGAATTGGATGATTTTAAGAACGCTAGGGGGCTGTTTGGTAATGATATGGCCATTCGACAAAGGAAGAAAAGATGTTTTTGTTTACTAAACTACATGAAACTAACTTAAGAATGTTGTTTTAGCTGATTGGTGGTCCGCTTATGGAGCTTTAACTCCAAAACTCATGAACTTTGCCATAAAAGTTCTTAGTCTCACTTGTAGTACTACAGGTTGTGAGAGGAATTGGGGAGTTTTTCAGCATGTAAGTAGTCCTCTCAAATTACATTAGCTTACAACTTGGCTCTTCTTCTTGTTTAATATATAACTTGTAACTTTTTGTATTTTTTCTTTTACAGCTCCATACAAAGAAAAGGAACAGGCTACTCCAAAGTAGACTAAATGACATGGTTTTTGTTAAGTACAACCGTGCTTTGCAAAGGAGGTACAAGAGAGGAGACACCATTGATCCTATTCAATTGGATGAGATAGATGATAGCAATGAGTGGTTGCTTGGTAGAATGGATGGTGATTCGGATGATGAAAATCACGAACTAGTTTTTTAAGATGATAAGTTGACATGGAATGTGGTCAGTCAAGCTATGGGAGTCAATGAACCTATCTATCCTACTAGGGCAGCAACAAATGCTAAAGGAAAGGGTACTAGTGTGACAACAACTCAAGCAGCATCTACTAGCCAACCAAGCCAACCAATGACGTTGGTTGATGCAGATAATGAAGAGGAATTTGGAGGAAATGAGGAGTTTGGAGGTGACAATGATTTGGGAGAACAAGAAGACTACTTTGAAAAAGATGAGTATGCTGAGTGAGATGGTCATTAGACTCATTTTGGATTGGTATTGTTTTGCTTTGGATTTTGTTTTGTTTGGATAAGATGGTTCTTAAGCTCCACGTACTGGTTTTGTTTGATTTTTGTTATGTTTGGATGATTTTTAAGTTATGAATTTCTTTGAAACTCACATATTTTGTTTTGATGTGTCTTATAATGTTTAGTATTATGGTATTAGTACTGGATATATAATGTTTTAAAGGGAAATGCATGAAGCACGCTTCATGAGCACCTGAGGCACCGAGGCGACACTGAGACGAGTGACCGCTTCGGTGTGCCTCTCGCCCTTTAAAACCAATGATATACCCAAATATAATCTCATATATGAATCTTGGACTCATTAACTCTATATAATCTCATATACGAGTATTGGACTCATTAATCTTTTTTTTTGTTTTCCGTCTGAACTTTGCATATATCAACAATAGTACAACTGCATAAACCAACTAGCCATAACAGCAAGGAAAACAAAGCTAAAACTAGCTACCTACAGCAGCATCAGGAAAAAGGGAGGTTTACAAGACAACCAAACCCCTTACCCAAAGAGAAACAACCTCTGGATCACAGTCCAGGCAAGCTAACCATCACCTAAAAAAACAAAAGAGGGAGAGCTTCCAAAAAATTTTAGACACAAAAGGCCCTAAACAGAGGAAGAGACCCTCTCAACGTCAAAGATAAAGCTCAACCAAGCCGGATAACCAGAAGCAACATAAGAGTGGCAAAGATTTCCCTTGGTAACACTTTGAGCTATGAGAGAGGCTCCTCTGTTATCGAGCTGTGATTCAGTGCTGAATTCCCAATGCTTAAAAACCTGCAAAGATAACCTGATTTCCGAAGCTTGGAACTGGAAAGAAGGCCATGCGATTGGCCGTAAAACAGCTTCCATCAAATCCGCAGCTAGAGAGACAAAAACAATCTTGTCCAAATGATGAGAATGCATACTCTCCATCGCCCATAAGTGACATAGGAGTTTGATCTCATCATTGCTATCCACTTGCCCAAAACTTCTACGACTATGAAGGAGCACTTTCCCTGAATGATCAGAGAGTATCCAGGCTCCACCTCCAATTCTTTTAGCTTTGGACCATGAGTGTGCTATACTGCATTTAAACCACTCCTTCTGAATTTCAGGACCAGAGTTCATGTCACCTATACCAACGGCCTGGTTCAACTGCTCTGTTTGACTAGTGACTTGTTGTGCCAGAAACCATTCCTCTTTTTCCACAGCAATCTTCTTCTCTGTATCTAAAGGAGAGAACAGAGTACCTTCAATACTCAGTGAATTTCTATTCTTCCAGAGAAGCCATAGAATCCAGGGGAATGACCTTTTATCTCCAAAGGGATATCTGATCTTACTAAGAGCATGATTAATGGTGATCCCCATTAGAGGATCTTTTGATTAAACTAATAATAATTATATTAATTAAATACTCTAATGATTCCTAAGAACTTTTTTGGAAAAATCCCCTTGTACTCATGATCCCCTTAATGGGGATCTTTAAACATAATTTAATAGTTTTTTTAATCAATTAATTATTATGCTACTTGGGAATCAATATACAGCAACTAAATAAACAATGGGATCACACCCTTTCTGCTTAACCTAACTAATATCCTAACATTTTATCACTCATTCTACAAAGACATACTTTCATTGCGATATACGGAAAGGCTTCATTCTAATGCTGATGTAATGCATAATAATAATGACCGTACCTGGTTAGCAACAAAACCTTTCATCATGTTCATGAAGTCTACACGCCTTTCTCTGTACATCTTCATCGTCTTAACTCCAACTTTCGCCTCATCAGGGAAGAAAATATAGAGCTACAACAGAAGCATGAATCAAATACTAAGACCAAGAAATTAATCAAACTCACAAAAACAATATTGCTCTATTCTATAAGCAGAGCTATTCTATGCAAAGGCAACAAACAGATTATGCAAAATACCATCTTCACAGCTTCTAACAAACAAGGAACAAAACTGACATTTCTCTATCTTTTCTTCTATGTCTAGCTCCATGTAACAGTCAAATTTACTCCATCTCAATATTGAAGGAATGTTAAACTAAGAAACTGTAAAACCTATAAGTAGAGAACGATGTATCTGCCAAAGAAGAGCTCAAAGTACAGTAAAGGGAGAGTAACTTAATACGGCAAATTCAATGCGAAGCTAAATTGTATCCATTTCTATCATCAAAAACCAATCATGGACCACAAAACTCTCCCAATTTCAATAAAAATTGCCTATGCAACTAATATAGCATCCTGAAGATCGAGATACAGAACACCAAACCTGCAAGAAGAGAACCCATCGGAGACGATGAAGTATCATCGCCATTAGCATCTCGCAGCGAATTCGTAGAAGGCGGAGTCTTCGTCTTCGTCGTTGGAATTTCCGATGACGCAGAGGTCTCGTTACTCTGAGCTTAACCCATCTCTTACTTTCTTCTCCGATCGATAGTAACGAATCCCATCATGCGAAGATGAGTATTCTTCCAAACCCAAGTGAATTGTCTCTCCGTTAACATCATGAACACGAAATTGAAAAACCTAAAAACAGATTTTGATTCTTCGAATCGCAACAATCGAGATGAAATCCAAAAATCACCCGATCCCAAGAAAAATTGGTCTGAAAAAGATAGAAATCTCAACGAAAAAAAGGAAAAATCAATCGATTCAAGGTGAATTGAGTGAAATTTGGGATTTCAATTGAATCACCTCCTGCAACCTTGTTTTCGTCGAGAGAAGAGTAAGAGGAAAAAAAAAAATCGCTTTTATATTTAGCTTTCACCCAATCAAAAAGGACCACGCCAAGTTAAGAAACGGTATCGGATCTAACACTGTTTAATTAAACTTAATTATTCTTCATTATTTTTGAGTCAATGATCCCCTAAAAATCCCCCATTACTCATGCTCTACAGCTCGGTTTTTTAATTTATTGTGTATTGACTCTTGTCATTATCTTTATTAGGAAAATAAATAAATAAACACCTGATGGGAGAAGACGAATGGTCAAATCAGTCTTTTAGGGGAAAAATTCAATTTTCTTCTCAACCACGCTTGCTCTCTCTGTGCCCTAGAAACCCTAAAGATGGCGACAATTGAAGACGATGAAGCCTCGATGATACTTGAAGAACAGCGTGAAGAGATCATGGCTGCTAAAACCCTAGCCCGCGACAACGATTTGGCTTTCAATCTCCAAATGCAGGAAGCCCTAGCCGCTTCTCGAGCAGCCCACACTTCCTCTTCCGCCGCCGATTTTGACGCCGCTGCAGATGTATCTTTCACCGGCGGAGATGAATTCGACTTCACTAGTCTGATTCTGCAAGACATTGAGCGAGTCGATCAGGAGAGGCGAGACCGAGAGTTTGGGGAACGGGAATTGAAGAGACCAAGGTGGACCTTGACCGTCGGATCCACGATCAGAAGTTCGCTAAAGAGATTATGAACATCCCTGATGGAGATTGGAGCAAAGATGGTGACAATTACGAAAAGCCCTACTCCCTTGGGGCTTCTTCTTCAGCCATTGGGGATGAGAGCTTCCGTGTTTACTGTAAGGGTTTGGTGAGTGAAGAGATGATTGGAGATACGAGAGCGACTGTGGGTGGTGTTGGTGTCGCCATTTGTGATTCCGCGGATAATCTGATTTGGGAGGTGAAGAAAGCTCTGGCAGCGGAACACTCTAAAAGCCCAGAAATTGCTCAACTGGAGGCGATTGTTCATGGCTTGGATGAGGCTTTGACCTTTGATTTGAAAAGGGTCACCTTTTTCATTGATGATTTTAAGCTCTTGCAATATGTCAGTCATCATCTCTTTTCAACTTATCATTTGCTTGGAGAACCATTGAATTATAATTCCTGGTCATGTTTTGCTCTGTAATCTAGGTGACAGGTAGGGTGGAACCGAGGCAAAGCGTTGTTGCAACACTTGTGAATCAAGTAGCTCTTCTCCAACAAAAGTTCTCATTTTGCCAACCATCTCTTGTGACAAGAAACGATGTTAAGTTTGTGTTCAAGCTTGCCAGAGATGCGATTGTGTCCCAAATCAAATGGCCTGAGGAAACTGGCAAAGGCAAGACTTTCAAGGAAACTTGTGTGATATGCTACGAAGGCATCACTGTGGAAAAAATGTTCTCAATAGATGGTTGTTTCCACCGTTTTTGCTTTTCCTGCATGAAGCAGCACGTTGAAGTGAAACTACTTGGAGGAAAAACGGCTAGCTGTCCAAGCGAGGGGTGCAAATCAGAAGTTAAGATCGAGTGCTGTGCAAAGTTTTTGGATTCTAAGTTGGTTGATGTTATGGTCCAACGCAAGAAGGAAGGCTCGATTAGTGTTTCAGATAAAGTGTATTGCCCATATCCCAAATGTTCGGAACTGATGGTCAAACACGAAGTCTTGGAATATACCAAACAGTTTTTTGTTGGTGCTGAGAATTCTGGAGCCAGGAAATGCATGAAATGTGGGCTGTTTTTCTGCATGCACTGCAAGGTACCATGGCACTATGACATCACCTGCACGGCTTTCGGTAAATCAAAGGGCTATCAGAATGCTGGGGATGGAATGCTGAAGTCTCTGGCACAGAGCAAGAGGTGGCGACAATGCATTAAGTGTAACAATATGGTTGAGCTTGCTTGGGGATGCTACCATATTACTTGCAGGTACTTGGTTATATATTTATTTTTCGGGTAATAGAGTTAAGTTGATCTGATGTTAAAAAAAGAGAGTTAAGTTGATCTACTTCTAATTGCTACACTTAAGAGTTGTTGCGTATATGCAACAGAATTAGACTGCTTTATTGCCACAACATAAACTATTGTATATTTCAATCCTTAAAAAAGAAAGGAGAGTTCATGTTTGGTCATTTGTGACTATTATAGATTCATATTTTCCATTGTGGCTGGCAGATGCGGGTATGAGTTTTGTTACACATGTGGAGCTGAATGGAAGAATAAGAAAGCAACATGCTCCTGCCCAATTTGGGATGAAGGCAACATAATCCGTGAAAGAAATGTGAATCCTAGGAGGTGAATGTTTTAGTGTTGCGTGAAAGGTTTGGTAGCTTAATAGGGTAAGAGTAGGAAACAGTTCTAGAATCAAAAGACTAATTGTGGTTTTGTTTTTTTAAAAAATATTTTTTCTAGGATTGTTTTGTGGTTTTGGTAACTGGTCTAAACCCCTCGGTGTTTAGTTTAGAACTTCTCTTTCGGTTTGTGACTGCTAGTTAAAATGATATTTTAACTCAAATGTTCAAGACTCCAAGTTTAAGGGGAAACTTGTCCTCTCCTGATGAAGTTGGAATGGTCTTTGTTCTACGCATTAATCTCTTGCAGGTATCTGACATTTTAGTATCTCTTCTGGTGGTCTGTGAATTCACATAAATGAGTTAGTTTGGTTTGGCTTGGTTAAAGTTCGGTTTCAGCTTTATTTTTCACTTACAACAAAATTACAACAATATTTAGTTAAATTTGGTTCATTGTCATGGACGGTAAAATAAGATCTTAGCTCCTCTAATCTTTTATTTTCTCGGTGAAATGAGAAATACGATTTTTCGACTTGTGTGAGTTAACTTTCGTTAGCAAGCTTACCATTATGCTCCACAGGTGAACTCTATTTTAATATTTTGCAAAGACATCCAGCATTGAAAAGTAGTGTGGAGTCTTTTGTAGAAGTGTTGTTGCTTTGCAATTTTTATTTGTATGTACACTAAATTTTTGTCATGACCGTTCTGTCTCCATATATCTTTCTACACTTTCCAATAAATAAAGTTTTTGTACCGATGTTTACGAGTTGTTCTTCACTACCTTGTGACCTTCCATCTGGGGAGGGTCGGTTTCAGTGTGATTGCTTGGTTGTTCCATGCTCATGTTGTAATGGATTGTCTAACTTATCACAGTAAATTTTCACATGTTATTTTCCACTGGTTTCTTAAATAGTTGAAATGATTTCAGTTTTATCTGTGAAGCTGAGTGCGATACAAGAAGGCATCAATAAGTTGGTGACTACTGTATTTTAGTTACCATGGAAGGTTAAGTTTTATGCTTTAATCTCATAAACTATTATAATTATTACATATCCAGCTGTAGCCTGGGGTAAAGGATTAACTCATATATTAGAATAACTTAAAAAATATATGTAACTAGTCTGCGACATGTGATCATCATGGTTTCTGTCCCTTGTTTCTTTGAAGTCAATACTATAGATGTTTCACATGCGATTCAGCGTGGTGCTAAAATATTGGATCATATGGACTTAAATAAATGAGTTTGAAAAACGTGGTATGTAATGTTATTTGTAGTATTCTTGTCACGCTATGGAGTCCATTTTGCATTGATGATTTTTACACTATGTAGTATGTACACTAGACGAGGTCGAAGAGAAGTGAAGGGGACAATCTGGGAGTTGCCCATGAGAAAGGTTAAAGATGGTAGGAGAAGACTTAAACATTAAGCTTTAATTTTCTCGTTTGATTCCCTGCACCTACTTGAATATTCTATAGAAGGTGGGTTTGATTCCTTTTCCTAAAATAACATATAAAGATGATTAGATTTAATGAAGTTTTGTCTTTGTAGGTACCGCGTTTTGCAGTATCCTTTGTTATTATTGACTGATGATTGGATCATTTATGTTTAAAGTAATGTCATGTGTTCGTGAACCAGATCTTGATTTTTTATATGATTTACAAGCTGTTCTAGTTTGTAAAGCCAGCAAATATGTTAACGCATCATGTTTTCTGCAACCAGCTGACTGGTGCAGTGATTTCTGATCTGGTCTATTTTAAACTGGTTGTTTACTCATACTCAGCATCTTGAGAAGTATATTGGTAGCTGAGCTATGAGCAGAATCCGGTAAAAGATTGTGGGTGCTGAATTCAAGACACATGTAATGACTAATTTATTAAGTTTTCACTGTTTTCTAATACGCTTCTAGCATTTTCCTTTGGACTGAGTTGTGTTAGAATAATAGTATCTGAATTTGAACATTTGAAAACCATGTTCAATTTTTTAAAGGCAATAAAGAAATGAATTCAGATGATGCTACTAGGCTTCTAAGCATATAATAGACATCCTTTTTGTCTCTGCAGCTGCACAGAGCTCTCTGTTTTCATCAACAGCAATGTCTAGTGGATTGCTTCTATTCTGGTTGATCTCTTCTTTTCATCTGATCTCTTTGTCAACTTCATCAAACGACACTACTTTTGTATTTCATGGCTTTGGCCAAGCAAATCTTTCTCTTGATGGGTCAGCTACGTTGCTTCCCACTGGAATATTGCAGCTCGTGAAAGATTCAGAGCACGCAATGGGTCATGCTTTCATCAAGATGCCAATTGAGTTGACTTCTTTCTCAACACATTTCGTGTGTGCTCTTGTGCCTAAGCCGGGATCCGGAAGTGGCCACGGCATTACCTTTGTGATATCTCCTTCTGTAGATTTCAGCCGGGCGCAACCAACTCGATACATGGGCGTTTTTAACGCCTCAACCAATGGATCACCCTCTTTTCAGCTTTTAGCTGTCGAGCTCGACACGGTTAAAAACCCAGAATTGCTGGAGACAAACAACAATCATGTTGGGATTGACGTGAACAATCCCATATCAGTCGAATCAGCACCTGCTTCTTACTTTTCCAAAACTAAAGAGAAGAATGTTCCCATAAACCTCTCCAGCGGGAAACCTATACAGGTATGGATTGATTACCACGGAACTCTACTCAATGTTTCCGTTGCTCCTCTTGATGCCGAGAAGCCAGTTCGCCCTCTTTTGTCACGATCCATCGATCTCTCACAAGTCTTTCCAAATAAAAGAGTGTTCTTCGGCTTCTCTGCAGCAACGGGGACAGCAATCAGCTACCATTATCTTCTTGGCTGGAGTTTCAGCACAGGCAGACAACAGTTGCAGCAACTTGATATCTCCAAACTTCCTCATGTGCCTCGGCCTAATGCTGACCATAAGAAACCATCTGCTCTGCTTATCGCTACTCCCATTGTGCTTGCTACCATAGTAATAGCTCTTCTTGCAGGAGCTTATTACTACAGGATGAACAAGTATGCGGAAGTAAGAGAACCATGGGAAAAGGAATATGGCACACATCGCTTCTCCTACAAATCCTTATACAAAGCAACGAAAGGGTTCCACAAAGATAGATTTCTCGGAAGAGGAGGTTTTGGAGTAGTTTACAGAGGAGATTGCCCTCTGAACAAAGCTATAGCTGTCAAGAGAGTGTCCCATAATGGGGAGGAAGGCATGAAACAATTTATAGCAGAAGTCGTGAGCATGAGAAGTCTGAAGCACAGGAACCTAGTTCCGCTTCTTGGGTATTGCAGAAGAAAAGGTGAGCTTTTAT
The DNA here is from genome assembly GCA_900406245.1 of Odontarrhena argentea. NCBI lineage: Eukaryota > Viridiplantae > Streptophyta > Magnoliopsida > Brassicales > Brassicaceae > Odontarrhena > Odontarrhena argentea. Next base: position 5,470 of record OVAF01002683.1, on the reverse strand, counting down.
TGGTCTCTGAGTACATGTCCAATGGTAGTCTTGACATGCATTTATTTGATGATCAAAGTCTGCTTCTTTCTTGGTCGCAAAGACTGGTGATTCTCAAGGGTATAGCCTCGGCTCTCTCTTATCTCCATACAGGAGCTGAACAAGTTGTTGTGCACCGAGATATCAAAGCTTCCAACGTTATGTTAGATGCTGAGTTAAACGGTAGGTTAGGCGATTTTGGCATGGCTAGGTTTCATGACCATGGAGGCGATGCAGCCACAACAGCAGCGGTTGGAACTGTAGGGTACATGGCACCTGAGCTAATAGCAATGGGAGCTTCTACTGTAACCGATGTTTATGCATTTGGTGTTTTCATGCTTGAAGTAGCTTGTGGGAGGAAGCCTGTGGAACCCGGGGTAGAGGTTGAGAAACGATATCTGATCAAATGGGTTTCTGAATGCTGGAAGAAAGATTCTATACTTGATGCAAAAGATCCAAGATTTGGAGGAGAATTCTCGCCCGAGGAAGTTGAGTTGGTCATGAAAATCGGGTTGCTGTGTACAAACATGGTGCCAGAATCAAGACCAACAATGGAACAAGTGGTTCTTTACTTAAACGAGAACCTACCATTGCCGGAATTCTCACCATATACACTTGGAATCGGCTCATTTACTCCGGTAGTGGTGGATGCAGCCTCCGTTACAGTCTCTTGGACCTCAAGAAACTGGTCAGGTCCTTCGGCCTCTTCTTCCTCAGCCAACAACTCAATTGATCATGTACAAGCATTGGAATCTAAGAAATCTCTAAACGTAGTTGCTGAATCAGTAGACATTGAGTCTAATCTCTCGAGGCGAAACAGTGGCAGGTAATGAAGCTTTGAGTCTCCATTTGGAGTGCAACAGTTCATTCTCCAAACAATCATCTAACTTATATGTGAATGTTTTCATATCTTCTCAGTTTGTATTTGGGCCAAAAGAATTCGATCTTTTTCTTTTGTTGCAGAACTCCATATGGTTTGTCGTGTCCAACTCCACATTATCGAATTTCATGTAGGAAATATTGAGAGAAACATGATTGAAGAAATAATTTGAGAGAAAATAATTAGATTGCTTAACCAAAATTACAGTGAATGGCACTCGGATATATGGAAAGAGAGAACACATGAATGGGTTACATACACACAGAAAACGCGTCCCCATTCACTCTCTTTCCATAGTCCAAATAGCCAGCTAGCACAAGGAGACCACAACGGTCATAAAAGCTAAACGTACGGAAAGGTAAAGCAAACTATCGGATAAGAACAAAGTCTGAAACTAGCAAAACAAGAAACAACCATTTGAGTATTGATTATTGATTAATCAACCTCAAATGTTCATTTTCATTAATACTCCCCCTCAAGTTTATATTCAAAGAATCTTGGAGTATAAACTTGGGAACCTACGGAAACAACCTCGTTAAAAAACCTTAGCACGGAAAACCACGTGGGACAAAACCAAGCTAAGGGAAAAAGGGTGCCATTCCCGAAAGCTAGAGGAGTACTATCAAGGATGTGTGAGGTCTACCAGCCCGAGTTTGCCATGAATGAATTGACAAACCCGAATACTTGCCGTCTTGGTAAAGATATTGGCCAATTGGTCCGAACTCCGAGTGTAACAAGGCAATGTCACACCTTCTTCAATCTTCTCACGAATCTTGTGGCAGTCAATCTCAATGTGCTTGGTTCGCTCGTGAAACACCGAGTTGTTGGCAATGTGAATTGCGGCTTGGTTGTCACAATGCATTGTAATGGGACTTTTTCGCTCGATTCCAAGGTCTTTGAGTAATGCCTTTAGCCACACCAATTTTTCCGTGAGCTTCCTCATAGCACGATACTCCGCTTCCTCACTCGAACATGACACCACCTTTTGTTTCTTAGTCTTCCATGTGACTAGATTGCCTCCAATGAATGTGCAAAAACCGGTAGTTGATTTCCTATCATTTCGATCCCCGGCCAAATCCGCATCGCAATATCCAACAATCTCCGTACTTGAATTCTTACCAATCCAAATCCCTTGGCCCGGGCTGTTCTTCAAGTACCTAAGAATCCTTTCCACCATTCTCCAATGATACACCGTGGGAGCTTTCATCTGTTGACTCACCCGATTCACCGCAAAAGAAATATCGGGTCTAGTATAAGTCAAATAAATTAACTTACCCACAAGTCTTCTATATTGGGCAACATCATGGTAAGGTTTATCATCTTTCTCCCCCTTTCGATTGACCTTGTAACCCGCTTCAAGAGGCGTTTTAGCCGGCTTGGCTCCAAGCTTTCTCGTGCGTTTTAGCAAGTCGAGTGTGTATTTCCGTTGTGAGAGAAACAAGCCCTCCGGTGATCTACACACTTCGATACCTAAAAAATATTTCAACTCACCAAGATCTTTAATATCGAAAGTGGAATGAAAGAAGATTTAATAGCCTTAATACCTTTCTTGTTACTCCCCGAGATGATCAAGTCATCTACATAAACCAATGTAGGAAAACAGATCTCGGTTGATGCATAACCATGAAAATGCATGGCCGTGCTCACACAAGCTGAAAGTCAGTTGTTTGTATCAGATCAGTATAAATCGGAGTCCGATAAAATAGTCTGGCTATATGGGATGACACGTCTTGCCTTTTGCCGGATGGGATATAGGACAAAGGGATTATGGAATAAGTTGATTCCAGTACAAGTGGGAGATTGAAGGATAGTTGTCCTGGCAATCATACTCATTGTATGTCTCTAACATAGTTGTTCAGGATCGAGATTTAACAGTCATATGAACTGGGTAGTCATGATGCTTTGCTAGAAGCCGCTCATGATTTATGAGTTATGTGAACTCATTGCCAGCTTCATATGATCCTATAGGGTCACACACCTAAGCGACTGGAAAGTTTATAATGGAAAAGAGTAGGTGTCGATCGACACAAAGAGTTGTGCCGATCGACACAAAGCCATGTGCGTCGATCGACACACAGATTGTGTCGATCGACACATAGGTCGGTTGACAAGTGGGCTTTGGGCTTTTAGGGTTTCAGGAAGTCTCATGAGATTTCCACTATATAAGGATATAGGGGGCTCCGAGTTTAATCATCAGTTTTCTCAGAAACAGAAACCCTAGTCCCCAGTCTTCCAGGAACTAGCATTCCAGCTTTTCCAGGAAGGAGTGTGCGTGTGGATACTTGTAGAGGTCCAACATCTGAGGGGCTTTGAATCTCGTCCTACCTGATCATTCTTCCGCTGCATCATTCTTCAGGTAATCTCGAGAAACTGGGAATTTAGATCATAACAGAGATCTTGTGACAAAAGGAAAAACCTGATAGTCCCTAAGTGATTAGGTAGATCTAGGTTTTCCTACAGTGGTATCAGAGCATCTGTTTGTTTGATCTGCATGTTTGTTTGCTTGTTTGTGGTTTTGGAAACCCTTAGAAACTCACATGCTAGGATTCCCTGAGCCATAAGATTGCTGAAACTGCCTGTTTTGTGTGTTTTGGTGAAAATCGTTTTCAGAAAACGCGAATTAGGGTTTCTGCGGTGAGAGTGTCGATCGACACACCGTGGTGTCGATCGACACACTGGTTTTTGTGTCGATCGACACACCGTGGTGTCGATCGACACACTGGCACGGTGTGTCGATCGACACAAAGGCCTGTGACGATCGATGCTTTGTGTGACTTGAACTTTGTTCACGTGAGGCGAGTGTCGATCGACACACCGAGTATGTCGATCGACACAAGCAGAAATTCACGGTTAAAATTTAAGTCTTGGCCCAAAGGTCATGTTCCGAAAATCGTGGTATCGATCGATGTCGCGTTAGTCGTGTCGATTGACCAGGTCGATCACCGTGGCGGTTCAATTGGATTGAATCGGACTGGATGGATCGGTCTGGTTAGGCTTAACTGATTTCATCACGGTTAAACTGGTCAGCATTAAACCGATACTGGTTCAATTGAAAGTTGGTTCGATAGATCCCCCGGGGAGGACGATCGACCCAGACTCTAAATTGAACTGGTTTTATCTTTCTATTCTGGTTAAATGGTTTAGCCAAAATATTGGATCGGTTTAAATCTTATTCTAGAATTAACCAATTTTAGAAAAACTTATTTTGTTTGTATGAACTATAAACAAAATAAGATAATTAAATATATATATATATATATATGATATATATTTAATAAATTCCTCAATGAAATATCAGGCCTTGATGTCTTGTCCAGGTCTTGTTGACTGTCAAACATCATTTCATCGTCAATGGGCTTGCCAAAGCAAGGTATTGACTTTAACGTGGTGGAGGCAGGTGGTCAATGGACTTTCATGTATACGTGCTTGACATTGACCACACAACATAAAGACTGGTTTGCCTGACTAGGCTACAACAGTGTTGGGCCCAGAGACATAAGATTGGTATTGATATTGGATATCGTACCAAGACCAGGAGTCATATTGGATATGATTAGCAATGGTTGTTGCTTACCTAAATAGCTAAAGTTTGGGCGATGGGCCAAAGCTCACTGAGGCTTTTGTGAAATATGGATCTTGGGATCACTACATTCTAGAGGAATATGTTTGAATGTAGTGGGAGTTTTCTTAAAAATCTGTTAAGAAATCTCTTTTAATGAACATAAGTAACTAATTAAATCTTCTCTTTTGTATTATTCAGCTATGTCTTCAACCACATCAATGTCTCTCCGACCCATCCTTGAGAAGGAGAAGTTGAAGGGACCAAACTTCCTGGAGTGGTACAGGAACCTGAGAATTGTTCTCAGAGGGGAGAAAAAAGACTATGTTCTTGAAGATCCCGTTCCTGCTCCACTGGCAACCAATGCCTCTAAGGCTGAGAAGGATAAATGACAAAAGCATTCTGATGACGCGAACGAGGCTAATTGCTTGATGTTGGCCACGATGAACCCGGAACTGCAAAAACAGTTTGAGAACATCCGGTCTCCGATCGAGGTAATTGCCACTCTGAAAGGGATGTTTCAGAATCAAGCTCGCGTCGAAAGATATAACACTGTTGTATCTTTCGCAAGCTGCAAGATGATAGAGGGCAGTTCAGTGAGCGCTCATGTGCTCAAGATGATGAGCTACCTTGATGAGTTGGCTCGACTGGATGCTCCTTTCGGCCAAGAGTTGGCTGTAGACTTCATCTTGCGGTCTCTGCCAGAAAGTTACAACCAGTTTATTGTGAATTTTCACATGCAGAACAAGGATATGACTTTAAGTGAGCTGCATGGCATGCTCAAAATGGCAGAGCCCAATATCGGCAAGAAGGGCACCCCTGATGTACTCATGGTACAAAAGGGGAAGGGATTTAAGAAATCCAAGAAGGGAGCTGGAAAGGTAGGTGCTGCTCAGGTTGTGAACTCTGAGAAGCCCGGGCCGTCTTCCAAGCCCAAGAAAGGCCCAGCTGAATCTGATGTTTGCCATCACTGCTATGAACCTGGGCATTGGAAGAGGAACTGCAAGAAATTC